>VACF01001626.1:0-189538 GCA_006891605.1 Pleurozium schreberi
AAAAAAAAAAAAAAAAAAATTTACTTGGTTTATGATTTTAAGAATTTAATTTAATTTAATTTAATTTTTTTTTTTCAAAAAAAAAAAATTTGACATCGGGGGCTGGGGGAACGGGGCCGGGAACAGCCCCGAGATGGCCCTTCAACCCCCCCAAAACTCCTCTAATGATTCTTGTCCTATGAGATTTGTGCTATATTCAAAATAAGAAAAGAGTCACAACTCTACATTTAGGTTCTAAAATGAAGATGGAGTAAGCATTGTGATSYATTAAGGTAGAAGTCACAATTAGGAATATTTGCCTTAATTCTTATATTAGGTGTAGTTAGAGAATCTATAGAAGAGAAGTGCACAATAGTTAAATTTTTGTTATTTTTTTCATTTTCTATGTTACTATTGAACTTGGGAGGCTAATATTCCGATTTTACCAGTTAATATAGATTCTACTACAAGTTATTATCAACGGATGGATGACAATAGATGAATGGGGTGCAAACAATTGAAGCTGGTAGAACAGGTGAAATCAATGGAATTGGAGTTCAATCTAAAATGGTGGCCAGAGCTCTTGTGGTGGTGGCAAGCAGTGGGTGGAAAATCTAGAGTTGTGTTAGTTGCATCCCAGTAAAGGTAGGAACTTGGTGTTTATAGTGCTAGTGTTTATAGTGTTGGTGTTTATGTTGATAGTGTTTGATCCATTGTTGTTCACGGAGTGATATGGGTAGAAGAGGAAACAATTGTAAAAACAGTGATGAAATATAATACTAAAGTTGAATGGAGATTTGGAATTCAGTGTGTGGTGTGGCTTCTGGTGTGCTATAGTTTGTAAAATTGTTATTGCTCGATAATGTGTGCATCCATGGCTTATGGCTTATGTTATAAACTGTGGAGTATGGGATCCATAGATTTAATAGTGATGAAATTATCCATAGTGTGATTGAGAGTTAATGTTTGTATGTAATTGCCATATTATCTATAGTGAATAGGTTGCACACATGGGATGGGTTAATTTTAGTGGAATAATGCTATGGTGTGTTTTATATGTTGAACTGAAAGTTAATCTATAGAACCAGTGCAATTAGAGATCTATGGAGGGTGATCCTATACTTGAAATCRATAGAAATAGAAACATAAGTGATATAAAGGTAGATAGTGAGCTTTCTAAATTAAATATGGAGAAGTGTAAATTCTTTTGTCAATCAAGATATTCGAAATTGGAATGTGAAGTTAAGAAAGAAATTGCCWTAATAGAGATTAATAACAAAGATTCACTTGAAGAAAAATCAGAGATTCATGTCAAATCTAGAATCAATAGTTGTTCTAAATGACGTTCTTGKAAAATAGAAGACTATGGTGATTGGRGGATCTATAGAYGTTGTACCAATGTGGTTGGTGAGGCTGATAAGGAGCTATGGAATAAAGCTAAATATATAAAGATACAATTGATTGGTTAAATCACCACCCTTCGTTTGAATTATAATAAAGGAAGTTGTATYTATTGTYTTCGTGGAGAATCCTATCCTATYTTCTATTGTGCATATTAACCTTGGGAATTAATTCAATTCACTAGAGTGGGGARTTACTTGAGTGCATTCACACCTCCYTGTGAAGGAACTCATCTATAGAAATTTACCGATAGTTCATCTATTGTAAATTTCAATCTACAAAGAATCTATAAATGTGTTTTTTATTGCTAAGAGTGTATTTATGTTCTACATGGAATTTTTTTTAAAAATTAGCCGGATACCTTAAGGCCCTTCAAAAATGACTTTAATGTAACCATACTACCTTGCGTTTTTTCTTTAAACTACTCAAAGTTACTTCAATTAGTGTACCTTGCAATAATTACAAGAAATTGTAATTATTCTTAGATCATGCAAATTTGTGAAGCATAGTAATATGGAAGTTCAAAATAGTATCTCAAATAGTGTGATTGTCATCCAATTCTCATCAAAATGCATCTAAGAGTTTACACTAATTAGATCACATTCATCCATAATTTATCCAAATACATTCAATTAATCCCTAAAATTCCAAGAATCCTTCAAAGATTTAGGCAAGTACTTATGATCTCAAGTTTAGGCAAGATTTTTTTAATCTTTTTTTTTCAAAAAAGAAAAACTAATGAGCTTCCTAGAAATATCATTTTAATTTCAATTGGTGCTTGAAAGCAAAAGTTATGCTACAATAAGCCAAAAATAGGCAAAGGCGACAACAAAAACTTGGGATAATTTTTTCTAAATTAATTTTTTATAGAATGCGTTTTGTCTATGTAGAAAAAATTGATTCATTCCATTTGGATAAGTGATGTGAAAGAGTTATGAAACTTCTTGTTTTATAGAGAACCTTTGGTTAGCAAATTCTTAGTTTATAGATATCAACACTTTCGTTTTTTCATCTCCCTTATACTTGCTTTAACTTAATAAAAAATTTGAAGAGTAAAAATTACAAACTTTTTTTTAAAAATAATTCCAAACCCTCAACTCAATTCTCTAACATAAAAATAGTTGAATTCACAATCTCTAATAAAAAAAAATTACAATAAGAGAATTCAATGCCTTATAATCTAATTATACTAAGAACAAAAAAGAAATCACTTTTTTGACTTTGAATGTTTATGTCTTGTGATCAACATGATCAAAGTTCCTAAACTTTCTTTTGGACATTTTTATATTAGTCTTATTCAAGATCCTATGATTGAATATGCAAAAAACAAATGTTCAATATTTGTGTTTTTTGTGTTGAAAATAACAATTTTGAGTGTCTTTKAACCCAAAAATGGCATTGGGACTTTGGGTGTTAATGAAATGGGTTTACAAATTATTCAAACTCTAATTTTCTATATTTAAACTAACTTGAGTAGCAACCAAGAAAATTTTGTTATCATTACTAGAATTTCATCTACAATCAAATTTTAAGAAGTAATCTTTAATTTAATTTCCAAATTCTAGTGACAATGAGTCCCAAAGAGGCGTCCCAACCCTGTGACAAGCCCCTCCTACTACCAAATAATCGGAGCCATTAGATTACAGGAATATAAAATGCCACCTCCCCCTGCACCGTTGATCAGGTTGTAAAAATTGCCGGAAATGGCGCTGATCTTGGGCCGTCAATTGTGCTTGGAAAATGTGGAAGGCTCCTCACAACCGTCAATGCACTGCAGTCAATGGAAAAATTGAGAGCCGTTGATATGTCGATAGGGTTTGGCCTCTCGATTGAACGTCCTCAAGCTATAGAAATGATCGGGATTAGGGTTTGGAGTTGTTTCCTTGACCGAAACCGGAGAAAGACTGACTCGTATCATTTAAAACCTTAGCTAGCGAACTTTGATTAGGCGATGCGGTCTAAATACCAGATAATTAGAGCGCAGAGTCGTCGTTTGGCGAGAATGAATGGCACCAGAATCAGGTGGGGGATCCGTGACATCTGCTCTTTTCTGATTGTTTGCTCTCGTTTGAACGTTCTAAGCTGTCGATATTATGAGGACGATATTGATGAGTCGATTGTTTGTCCAGACCCTAAGTGGTTTAAGGTTTGGTTCCTTGCCCTAAATCGGAAAAGCCTTGCCGTGGTCATATAACCCCCTAGACAGCGGACTTGAGTTAGTCAATGTGGTCTAAACATCGGGTAATTAGAGTAAGGATAACAGCTTGTTAGAAGTGCATTGTGCATAGCATGTTTTTCTGGTTAGTTCTCTGTGTTGTCTGCAGTTTTATTTTCTGTGCACTTTCGATTTTTTGCAGTGATATCAGTCATTTGAGTTAGGTAGATCGTTTGTACCGTATTTCAGTAGCTTTCCATCAAGGTATTGAGCTTTTATTTGAGGATTGAGCACAAAATACCAATTGGAATTTTGTCACTCGTTTGAAATTTTATGTACAACCATTGATTACGTGATCCTTGGGGAGCCAAGTGCTTTATACCCATTGGTCTTGATTATGCTATGTCAAGTGAGGTAGAGTATACTACATCTGTTAGAGACCGGATTCCATCTCCCATGTTGATCCCTGTTAACTACAGCCACTCCTCTGTTGACACACTTTGGTCGGCAGTCAAATTAGCAAGTTGGGACTTGACGAGATGTTTATGGCCACGGATCCTTAAATGAGGTTGACTACTGTCCTTTCAATAGTGGTCAACAAGCGCTCACTTTAAAATTTCATACGTCGTAGTAGAAATCTGCTCCTGGTAGATTTTACTCTTGTACCCTAAGGTATCTCTTTATAGGTCTTTACTGACCTCACAAAACTCTCACTTTGTGCAAATAGTATCGTCTAGCTTAGAGGTCAATTCAGCTGACACAATGCGACTGGCTGTAGGTATTCCAAGAGCACGAGTCGTCAGTGAATAGCATCTGCTGGGCGCCTCAGGAATTCGGGCTGTGCCTCGCCTGTGGATCCTCCGATGGGACCATCTCGGTCCTGACGCACAAACCAGATGGCTCATGGGAAACCGTGAAGATTGAGCAGGCGCATCCTGTGGGAGTGACTTCGGTGTCTTGGGCGCCCGTGAGTGCCGCGGGGTCTTTTATTGGGGCTGACCCTGGGCCTGTTCAGAAGCTGGTATCCGGTGGCTGTGACAACACTGTGAAGGTCTGGAAATTTATTAATTACAGCTGGAAAATGGACTGCTTTCCCCCTCTCTCTAAGCATACTGATTGGGTGCGCGATGTTGCATGGGCTCCTAATCTTGGACTCGCGAGGTCCACCATCGCCAGTGCCTCTCAAGATGGKAAAGTCATCATCTGGACTCAGGTATTGGATTTGCACCACCCCTGGTCTCAYGAGAATGGTTYTTTAGTTACTCAATGCAGGATTGTGAGCTKTTATGATTCTGTAMATTTGGAGAATCTGCTGCGCTGGTCTTGTGTGGGGTTCTGTTTTGTCCTTAGGGTGTCCCTGGTTGCATTTGTGCTGCGTTGTTGTACTTGTGGGGTTTGCCATTATTTAGGGCTACTTCTGTTCGTCATTTCTATCGGTTGCATTGAACTAATGCACTAACATATTTCGTTTTTACCTCAGGCAAAAGATGGGGACCAATGGCAGCCATTGACTTTAAACGATTTTAAGACGCCAGTTTGGCGGGTAAGCTGGTCCTTGACAGGAAATATATTAGCTGTGTCAGACTCCAGCAACAAGGTGACGCTATGGAAAGAAGAGGTTGATGGAGAATGGACACAGGTCTCAAATGTGCATTGAGCTTACATGTTGTATTCCAGACGGGCTTACATGTTTTTTCTATAATATTTAGAATGTGTCAGCGCTTCTGCGGTATTTCAGACATCTGTGAAGACCCTGTGAGTGCAGACAATTACTTTCCAGAGGGATAACTCTGACATAGTGGACTACGTAATGAYAACTGTGACGTGAAGACCTAAAGATCCAGGACAAGGAGGATAATCCTTTTGACCAGCAGAAATCGATTCTTTAAGATCAGTTGGAGGATGGCCATGCCCGGGCGAATTTCTATTTTCAGAGCTCTTAACTTCGTGCTTCGTTCTGAGGGTAGGCTTGTAGTTTTTTGTGAAGACCTTAGCTAAGAAGCTAACAGGTTGAGAGCTCTGAAAATGTGAAAACCAATATCCAGAACAAGGAAGGGAACAAGGAAGGGGTTTGCCTCTTGATCATTAGCGTCTTAATAGGGAAGTAGTTCGACGATTGGAGGTGTACATTGGATTGACAATGATACGTARGAGGATCCCATCTTCCACTTGGTGCGGTGACTTCGAGATGGTTAGAGGATAGGGGAAATCATTATGATGTTTACGCTGCGTTATGGCTTTATTTTAATTCTATAAACTTGTTGTCGGTGTTTGTATTTGTGGAACCATGTATTCTAATGATATTTTTCTGCATTGCAAAAATCGAATTTGGGGAAGTATACGTGCATTAGGATTGTGTCTTACTACCTTGATTGTGAAAATCTAACCGGGAGTTTCAGAGTCTGTCGTCTATCGTATGTTCATGTATGTTCAATTGTACTACTGTGCTTGGGTTTTTTCTGTTTGGACATAGCTTGATGCGACTCGAGAGATAAATCATGCATTTCATTCTTTGGTCTTTTCATATTGTGTCAGTCCACGCTTTGAGATACTGACTTTAGCTTGACAGAATTATTGTCAGAATGTTGCCTATTGTTTGTCAATTTTCATAGGATAAATAACTTGTGTAGAGTGGGATGTTTGAAATGCTTGCGTAGTATCAGACAGTACTAGCTGAAGACCTTTGACGACAGCTTATCATATCATTTGTTTTATGATCCTTCACAAGCTTCAGTAGCCAGCCATACTCGGTGAAGTATTTCGCGATTGGAGTTGTGTTTCAGGTGGCTGCAGATGAAAATCTAGAATGGCTACAACATAACCCGAGATGCTACTGAAGGGTGCAAGCAAATGCTACTCAAAGCGTAAGCACAGTTTACTCAGTTTTGCACTCTTTTAGCTCAGGTACTTTCAACCATTTTGGTATGTAGTTCTAGAACGTTGATGTGGATGAATATTCCTTCCTGCATTTACCACTCTAAAATCATTTGTTTTTCAAACCCATTGTGGAGACCATGCTTTCATCGATCTACTGGAACCGCTTTGAACATACTCACTGTACTGTACTTCTAGGCTTGGCTTTCATGCAGCGTTGTGGAGGGAATGGTTGCGTTAATTTAGCAATTCCTCRAGACACGGCGATCACAAGACAGGAATGAAAATTGAACTTTGTGACTCATTGAATGATTTTGGAAAATTACGCAATCCTTCCAAACTCTATTACTGTACATGGGAAAAATTCCACATTCAAAAAACTTGAGCTCCAAATATGCATAATTGCTTATTTGATAAAAAATGGGTTGGCTCCCTTAGATCAAAATATTTTTTTTCTACTTATTTTTTTGAAAATACTAAATTCATAAATAGCTTCATCTCATTGATAAAGAAATCATATTCATGTGTATTCATGTCATATTTTATACTTTACTGTACATCAAAGAAAGTCAAAGCCAAAATAACTTAACCCTGAAGCTTTCTAATTCATCTTCAAAATTGACGACTTGAGAAAAATCATTATAAAGTGCTATTTGGAAACATAATTCGGAATTGACATGGAAATAAAAGTTGTAGACTGAGAGTTGTAGATTCCATCCGTATGGTTAAATTCACCAATGCTATCACCACTATATTTTATCAAATTTTGAAAGGAAAATTTCAAAATTCCTTCAAAATTCAATAACAAGCAATATATTATCATTTTGGAGTAAAATTTGTTGGAATGGATTTGAAATGAGGTTCTTTTGACATGGTGATTTTTTGAAATTTTTTTGTTATGAAAATCTATGACCTCATTTTGGCAAATCGAGGTTTTGAACTAAAGTCAATGCAATTTTGGCCTAGTCAACCACTTGACATAATTGCACATTGGTGATTTTAGAAAAACATGTACTCTAGTGACACCAAATCCAACCCTTAGATAGAACAACAACTTGATGTAGCATCTCTACAAAATATAAGAACTTTCATCCAATCAATTAGGAGGATGAAACTGCAATTTCAATCTGTACGTTAGTTTCATCATTGAGTTTGTGTATGTCGGTGCGCTCCAAGGTTAATAACTTATAGCTTTCAGTTAACCTGACAAAAAGATGGGGTATGATATTGTTTAATTTGTATATTCTAAAAACAATTCAAAATTCAAAGGATTTTTACTTTTTAAAAAAAAATCTGATGCGACATTGTCACCACCTGATCCAAACTTTTTTTTAAATCTTGAATTCTGACATCCCCACCTAACTTAGACAAGCAAGGTCTTAAGTTAAGCTTAACTCAAGAATCAGTGCCTGAATAAGAGATCCTAATATAACTTTATCTTACATCAGGTTATGCCTAAAATTTACAGAAACTTGAAATGGGCTCAACGTGTTTTTTATCAATTGGGAGAAGTATGTGATACTTGTTTGATACTCATGTGATACTTGGTGATATCTGTATCAAAATTAGGTAATTCCTATTTCCTAGGTAAACTTTGGCTATAAGTATCAAAATATAGTAAGAATTTGGCTATTTTAAAATGAAAATTTTCCTCACAAAATTATATTGCCACGTTGGCACTTCATAAAAAAATGAAACAAACAAACTATGGTATGTAGCAAGTTACTCTATAATGAAACCATACAAAGCAGATTCCTATGGTCCCATGGGGAAAAAAATCATGTGGAGGAGAGTACATACAGTACGTTACATTCCACCAATGATGCTCAAACCGTAATACACTGACTGTACTCTTTTTCTTTTTCTTTTCCCTTTGATTGAAACCCATTCAAGAGTGAAACTTTATAAAGAAAACTCCCGAGGGCAGGTACACGCCCCAAGGCGGAAAACACCATAAGGTGTTTCTTTTCCCTTTGAATAAGACTTTTCTTCAGATTGCTATCAAGTGAAGATCATTTTCTGATTAGAAAATTCATGATACTAATTAAATACTTTGAATTGACTCTAAAAAAACAGAAGTTATTTGATAGAACCACCTTGCTTACAGGTAGCTTAGCTTCCAAAGCCATTGGTTGAGTTTGAATCAACAATTCCATCAGTGCAATGGAGTAAAGGTAAGGTAAGCTTAGCTATCACAACAATGGCCATGAGTGTGATACAACTTGCAAGGACTAGGCTACAATTTGTTGTTGGTTGTTGAGTTCTGTGAATGGCTCTAAATGTTTCTCATGATCATATTAAATGAAATACTACCCTTACCAATCGGCTTCTGGGATATTATTATTATTTTTTTAATTTTTAATTTTTTTTTGGTAAAGACATGGATAATTTTATGTTTATGGGATTTCCAATCTATGGAGTCGTCAATCCTTGGCCACACCAACTACTTCCATAGCAAGCCTAACCCTTAAAAGACAGCCTGCTGACCGTGGAAATTGTCCATTTTGATATTGTGGAAATCAGTCCTCGTTTAAGAAAATTCAAAAGCACTCATTGGAAGTCAAAGAACTGTAGAAGATCTCCCCTTTTCAAACAAAATTCCCAAGGATGAATAGTTTCACTTTGTCCTACATAGAAAGACTCTTTGTCATCCATCAAACACAAAACATCCGCCTCAACGTTCAAGGGTTAACCCCCAAAGTTCCATGACTATGTTTTCTTCAAAACTGCTCAAAAATTGCCATTTTCAGTACAAGTACCAAGTTTTTGAAAAAAAACTTGTTTTGATACATGTAACTATGGGGGCTTGTAGTGTGCTGACCTCAAAGCATGTGGTAAGAATTTCAGAAATTTCCACCTTGTGGATTGCAAGATATAAGCATTCAAATCCCCTGAAATCATTTATTTAGCCCTATAAAAAATAGGGCAGCTACACTTCACAAGCTCACTTTTTTATGCAAAAATGTCCAAAATGGTGGTGCTTCTTTGCATTCTTTTTTCTATACAAGTTGGCTACATGCTTGGAAATTTTTAAATCATTTGGAATTGTACAACATATAGGAAAAAAAAGTAAGTAGACAATAGTAGCGAATGATTCAAAATACTAAATGGTTAAGAATTGAATTATGGAATTGAAAAGTGCCAATCCCAATGGTTGCAATGTTGTAATAAAAAATATACACCCAATGTATATATTGTTTTCCAAAAATATTGAAAAGTGAGTAAGATAAAGGACTTTAAAGTTTATTTCAAAGTAAAGAATCCATAACTGCCCGCAAACAAAAAAATCCTCATAACTGTTGACTCATTGATCAAAATGGAATTTATTCAATTCGAGAGAGAGAGAGAGAGAGAGAGAGAGAGAAAAAGTCACACTATTTGTAATATATTGAAAGTAAATTACTGCAGGCTCAAATACGACCATATCATGCTCCTTTCCACACAGAGTAATAATCTCGTGGTGACCCTCACCAATAAATCCTATATCAATGCAGAATGTAGTGAAGTCCTTTTCATCCAAAAACGCATTGACTTACCACCCCAAAATTGTTTCACATAATACTGTACAACTAAGGTAGGAGGTCCATGAATGGCCCATGAATAGCCCATCTAAGGGCTGAAGCTGAATTTTGGCAAGGTGTAACTGCTTGAAATAATTTTCAGTAAATTTTCCTTGAAAGATAAATGGAATTGACATTTAACCCAAGTCGTTTTATATTTTTTGGAGCTTTGTGGAATCAGTTATGAATTTTTGAAGTTGCAGAAAAGTGCATTTCAATGGGCATTAAAATGGACCACCTCCTCAAATGTAGACCTCTTGTACATTGGAAAGTGCAAAACATACCTCCAAAGCCTGTTCCATTTTAGAACCTGCTCCATTTTAGGACCTCCTACCTTAGTATCATTGTGATTTTGATTTTTTTCAGAGAAAAATCAAACAACATAATATTCAAAGTGTAACTATAAAACTCATTGGTCACTGTAGTACACTGATTGGTACGGCCAGTTCATGTGAATCTAGTTGTAAGTGACAGTGATAGTTTGATGAGAATGAGTTCAAATGGGTGTGGATTTCGATAAAAACAAGGTGGGTGCTTAGGGGTTAATGGGCGCATAGGGGTTAAGCTTAAGATAAGACAACCCATTGCAGTTATTTCACCCATAGTGGTCACCTATGAAGTGGCCCCATTGTGATTTTTTTAGTTTTGTGAAATCCGGGCCACAATCAATGTCTTACATGATGGTGATGGAGTGATTAGTGACTAGTGATCACATAAGGCACTTCCAACTTTCCAGTGTGAAATTCATTACAGGGATTGACTTTTGAGGCCTTCCATGTTAGAAAATATTGTTGGATATGGGGTGGTCTATAGACCCTGTTGGGCCATGGAAAACTGAATAGTTCATAAATTCCTAGAAAATTCATACTTTATCAAAAAAATATAATTTCAATTGCACTTGCTGTTTCTCACACTTGTCTTTAAGTGGGGAAAAAATTGAAAAATTTCAACACAGACCAAACTCCAAATTCTAAGCGCAGTGGGCTGTCTTACCTTATACCTTATTTCCAACTTCCAACTTGATCATTCCTCAATGTACAGGCAATCAAGAATGGTCATGGGCTTGATTGTATGGGCTCATTGATCAAATTGAAATTAGTAAGGACCGCAATGTACTAGAGAGTGGACAGGGTATGGCATATTTTGTTGAATAGCTAGCCATGTAGAGAGCCCGTAGAGCGAACTTCATGGAGAGCTATTCCGCAGAATATGCCATACCCTGCCCACTCTCTAGCGTTAAGACCCAGGGGTGCGTATTGTATAGCTTGTCAGAATTTGCAAAGCCAGGCTTATTCTTCTGGCACAATCGGCAAGCTCTTTAGTGTTATCGTACCCCCTAGTCTTAACAAAATTCAGTTTCCTTTGTTTCAATTTAAAACAAATTTAAGAAAATCCACCAGGAGCCAGGCCCATTAATTCATTTTCAAGAAACACCACCATATGGGAGCCTTTGCTTAAATTTCATCTCTATTGTTGCAGTTTGTTCAAGATGAATGGGCTCCTAGTCCTGTTGCACTTTGCCAGGGTTTTGTTGCTTAGTGAGAGGCTTGTGGCCTCTCCTCTTCTTATGGTGATTCATCTCCTACAAACTAGCCTCGATGGCTCTTTTGGGTTAGCTGTTGGGGTCTTATTTTGATCCTCTTAGCTGTCTTGAAAATGTAAAAATTTCTCCGCCGAGGACTTGTCCTCTGGTTCTGTGTACTGTGTACTGTTTTCATTTATCAATGGGAATTGTCCATTTGTTTCCAAAAAAAAAAAACCCACCATATCCCCCCACCCCACCCCACCCCAAATGATGTAATGTAGAAAACTCATCACTGTGATTGGCCTCCCTATACTACTGTAGTTGCCGCACTATTTGAATGAAAGGTAATAAGGTACCCCATTATTGAGACTGGACTGAAACTGGACTGCATTATTGGGATGGGACATCCACTGATCCACTACAGTTGGAGGAGTACTGATTGGTGGATTGAGTACTTACATCACGCCTACTATTATTATTATTCAAAAATTGAGACAACACATAAATTATCTTAGTATGTGTTATGCGAAGACAGACAACTGACGGAGTTTTTTTGTTTTGTTTTGTTTTTAATTTATTAAACACATGGACAATTCCCATAGAAGAAAAAGTTTTGTTTTCATTGCAAAAAGGAAAGAAAAGTGTATTAACAGTTTGTGTGAGTTTTCAATAATTATGTCTAAGCTAAAACAGCCCATTGTGGTCAGAATTTGGAGTTCGGCCTCACACTATTGTTGAAATTTCTCAGTTTTTTCCCCACTTAACCCTTTAACGCCCAGATGGCTAGAAATGGCCTACGGTTTGTGTTCTGGTTGCATTTAGATAATACAAATGGAATCAATATGAAATGTGTTGAACTATAAATTTGGGGGCAAGAGTAAGTTGAAAATTTAGCAATTTAAAAATAAATAAAATCAGCAAAATTAAAGATTTTGTGCCTATGCAAAGTTTGTATTCTACCAAGAATACAATACAAGGGTTTAGACATACGTTGGGGTGAGGAAGAATACTTGTCAGGAGTTGTAAAGATTGCATGGAAGTTGTAAAGGTTGCACGGAAGGTAACCAATGCAGCCGGTATGCAACAATTATAGAAACTCAATTGCAGTCCTAGTCTTCAAATACAACTTGAGTGCAGGCCTAGTCCTTGAGTCCCAAAAAATCCCAAATTCAATAAATTATAGCAACAAGTTTAATAGCAACAATATTCACCCTTTGTAAAACTCTCTACTGAGCACTTCAGATTCTAATAAAAAAGATTTAGGTTTTAAAACATTGCCAGAGAAATCTCACAACTGACACGTAAATCCTACATCTATTATGTACATGAGATGCACCGCAAGGTCCGGTGAGAAAATGACCGGAGGCCATCAATACCATCAGAGTGGCTCTTCCTGGATGTTCCTGACTAGTTCTGCATAGCCATGGCTCACCACCCAATGATACGGATTTCCTCCAAGCTATACAAAGAACTTGATTTAGAACCGGCCAATACTTATCAATTCATGAGGTTTGGAGCTTTCTCTTACTTAGTGTTTTGACAATTGGACAATGTGCTTCACTTCTATATGTATAAGTAGAATTTTTTTGGCCTTGAATACAGCCTTTCTTTGTGGACCTAAAGCCTATTGTATACTCCCTTGACTGAAAATACGGTGAAATACATGATGAGACTCTCATACCGGCGGGTGTTAAAGGGTTAAAGACAAGTGTGAGAAACAACAAGTGCAATTGAAATTATACTTTTTTCTACAAAGTATGAATTCACTAGGAATTTTTGAAGTGTTCAGTGCATCATGGCCCGAAGGAGTTTGTAGACTAGCCCATAACCAACAAAATCTAAATCCATAATGCTCATCTTACTACTCTCCATTGTTGACCCTAACCTATTAGGTTTACAAGCACTTAACTACTGTAGTATAATGGGAAATTGATGCAATGTTAAGTGAGAATTGTTGGTTAGTTAAATGTTAGCTAGTGGAATTGGAGAAAAAAAATTGCAATTTGAAAACATTGGGAAAAAAAAGTAGGTAGATAAATCTATTTAAAAGAATAATAGTTGGTAGGAAAAAAAGACTTGGAACATGAAAAAATGATTCTACATGGGAACCAAAGTAAAATTTTTGGTAAAACTAAAAAATTATCATGAATTGTGCATTGATGTTCCCTAGGATTGCTTGTAATCTACTAATATTTCAATGTTGCATTGTTTGCAATACCTATGATTTTTGTAGTCTAAATTATTATTGAATTTTATTTTCATTTTAGTATTTTTATTTTTTAGTATTTAATGAAATTGGATTTGTACCCTTGCAAATAGGATAGATTAGGGATCTTTCTCTACAATCAATCCTTCTTTGTCACATTGTCTCAAGGACACTGCAGACTATATATTCAAAATCAAGAAGYATGTGTACCCTATCTTTTGGATGGATAGTCTCAAGAACAAATAGGTTCTTTACTCTTCAAGGAGAAAATTTTGAATGATGAATGAATATAAACATGTCTCTTAAACATGTAAGTTATTTGTTTTCATCTTTCTAACTGTTTTTAGATTATTGTACTACTTTTATAACATTTGTCTACAGAAATTTCATCACTCAAAGGATGTAAGTCTATATCACTTCAAACACCAAGTTTAGGTACAAAATAATTGTGCTTGTTCAATATTCAAAGTTAAATTCTAACATTCTATGATACTTAAAATTTTTATCTTATTTTTTATGAAATTTGTCTTGATTATTTTTCAAATTCATCTTTGAAGGAACATTTTTGAACTAGAAAACTATGTCTTTAAAGGGTAGAAACAAAGTAAATTTTGATCAAACACATAGACAAAAAAGTAAATTTACACTAGTTCGTGGAGAGGTAACAAAGAACAGAGTTAGTTCCCAACGCAAGCAAAACTTCATTGGGTGGAGCCGTGGAGTACATTGTGCGCAATTACAGGAGTTAGATAATGAATGATTGCAAAATGATGTAGGTGCATACTGATTTATAGTATTAGATTTATAAGGAATTAGAAGGGCGTTACATTTAGTATAAAAACGTTGTAGTAGCAGATTTGGGCTTGGCCTAGTTGAATATATGAAACTTTGAAGCAATTTGTACTCACAAAGAGAATAAAAAATTTGGCCTATAATGTTCTATCTCTTGTAATGTTCAATTTTGTATTGAATGCATTAGAAAAGGTGTAAAGTTGTGAATTTGAAAGAAGTACTTTGTGTTTCATACCATAAATGTAAAAAAATTTGTCACAAATGCAATCATTGCATAGAGATTGAAGTTTTGTTTTAAGATTTTTTACAATTCAAAAAAAAAAGCGGGCAATTTCCCCCTCMCCTCCTATTAATGATGAGATAAATTTTGCTCATACGGTTAGTAAGTGCAATTTTATATGGCCAAGTGCAAAAATGACGAATTGGATGTAATGAACATACTCCTTTAACTTTGTTAACTAGTGTGTGTGTGGTCCCCTTTTCTCATTCCTTCTAATCTAGAATGGACTCCTCAAAACTTTGATCAACAATGAGAGCTTTTCATTCAAAGTGCAAGTCCCCTTACATATCCTAGGAAAGGATATGCTTCCCTCCTTGGAACCTTAAGGAGGAATCATGATAGAATCGATTAATTGTATTTAGTGTTATTTATTTTATTAGATGACTCACTCAAATAGTGTTGAGGTTGATATTTTTTGTTGGTAGCATTGGAGGTATTTTTGACATTTATTGCTACATGTCAACATGAACATTCAACAATTGATTAACAATATTCAGGTTGATATTTAGTGTTAGAGTTTGTAATTAGTATTGCAAACGTGAAATATCATTATTAGTGTATTGTTATGCCCTCATTTACAATCGTGGTCCAAATTAATAGTATAATTGCCAATTTTGAAGGGCCATTACTTGGAGCATATTGGATTGGAAATACTAGACAATATTTACTTCAGACACTGCAAAGGTTTGATTAAGTTGACAACAAATGGTTGCTATTCGAATGACTACTTTATTAACCGTAGGAATTGCTAGGAATGATTTTTTCTTTAATAGATGGACTTGGAGTTTTGAAAAGATGGAGCACTTTGTTTGGAATGGCCTTGAAGAATGAAGATTACTTGGATAATGCTTGGCAAAAGTGTTGTATTAGGATCCATAAGGCCTCCACTACCCAACCTACCATGTTGGCACAATTTTATCTTGAATGGTGTCATATTAACCCCTAAAGTTCCTTGACTATGTTCTCACCAAAAATGCTTCAAAACTAGTGTTATTTATTTTATTAGATGACTCACTCAAATAGTGTTGAGGGTGATATTTTTTGTTGGTAGCATTGGAGGTATTTTTGACATTTATTGCTACATGTCAACATGAACATTCAACAATTGATTAACAATATTCAGGTTGATATTTAGTGTTAGAGTTTGTAATTAGTATTGCAAACGTGAAATATCATTATTAGTGTATTGTTATGCCCTCATTTACAATCGTGGTCCAAATTAATAGTATAATTGCCAATTTTGAAGGGCCATTACTTGGAGCATATTGGATTGGAAATACTAGACAATATTTACTTCAGACACTGCAAAGGTTTGATTAAGTTGACAACAAATGGTTGCTATTCGAATGACTACTTTATTAACCGTAGGAATTGCTAGGAATGATTTTTTCTTTAATAGATGGACTTGGAGTTTTGAAAAGATGGAGCACTTTGTTTGGAATGGCCTTGAAGAATGAAGATTACTTGGATAATGCTTGGCAAAAGTGTTGTATTAGGATCCATAAGGCCTCCACTACCCAACCTACCATGTTGGCACAATTTTATCTTGAATGGTGTCATATTAACCCCTAAAGTTCCTTGACTATGTTCTCACCAAAAATGCTTCAAAACTGCCATTTCTAGTACAAGTATCAAAGTTTTGAAAAATATCATTTTTTTGACACATATAACCATAGGATCTTGTAGTACTCTAGTTTGAGAATATGTGGAAAAAATTTCAGAAATTCCCACCATGTAGATTGCAAGATATTAGCATTGGAAGTGGCAAAAATCTTTTTTTTGGCCCTGCGAAAAACCGGGCAGCTGCACTTCACAAGGTCAAATCATTATGAAAAAATGCCCAAAATGGTTGTGCTTTTCTGGATTCATTCTTTAAGGCAAGTTGGCTACATACATGAAAATTTTCAGATCATTTGGAGTTGTACAACATATAGGAAAAATATAGTAAGTAGAAAGAAATAGCAAATGATTCAAAATACTAAATTGTTAATAAATTAGTTATAAAATTAAAAAACTCCAATTCAAATGGTTGAATTATTGTAATAAACAATCTAAATCCAATAGCATTATTTTTTTTCAAAAGTATTGAAATTTCAGTAAAATAAAGGACTTCAAAGTTTTTTTTGGTGTAGGGATTCCATAACTACCCGCAAACTACAAAGCCTCATAACTTTCACCTCAACTATTGATATGCAAAGATTTTTGAGTACGTATAAATCTGAAGAACAAATTTCAAATTTTTATTTCGTAAAAAAGTGATTTTTTCAAATCTGCCCGGACTGCCAGGGTTGAGAAACAAACAACATATTATGCAATAACTTGTGACTCATATTTTTGAATGTCATGAAATTTGTGCATATGAAAGATATTCCTCGTCCCGACATTCTATTAAAATTTCAGCCCCAAATATGCAAATCTCCAGTCACACGTACCTGCCTAAAAAACTTATGTTGCCAAAAAACGCATGTTGGTCCTTTAGGGGTTAAATCTACATGCTCTCTCTGTATGAGATGAAGGTCAAATGGATTGAGAATCATCTTAATAGCTCATAGTCATCTATTGAAAGTCCTGGCCCAACTTCATCTTCATGTATTGTTGTATRTATGGGTTTCTTTTTCTCCGTTGAAATAAACTTCCATGTGTGGCCCCACTATGAGAAAAGAAAATTAATAAGGCAACATTTTCTTCTTGTGAGCTCCCCCTTTTACATATTTTAAAATGTAAATGTTCTTACCGTCTTCTAACTGGTCCGTCACAGGAGATTATTTCCTCTGCATGAGTTGCTCTTTTCCTAGCTAGCTTTTTCCTTCTTTATTTGAGTTTCTTTATTTGTTTCTTTATCTGTTCTTTATGGAATGCAATTGTATAATAAAAATGGGAATAATTTCTCTTGCTAACAGGTCAAAAGAATGACTCCAACCAGTTGAAAGGGCAGCACTCCCTACTGCAAGGTTTGAGGGAGTAGTGTTCAAGGGAGGACTTTTCTCCAGCTTYCTACTGGTCGAGCCCCAGATGATTGGGCGTAAATCACGTCAGAAATTAAGCCCAAGAGACTCCCTAGAAAGGGGCAAAGTTGCCGGGTGCACCTTCAGAACCTTTTAGTTGAGCCAGTCAGCTTTGGTTTTCTCAACCTGATCAATGCATAATACAGATATCACTGTTTACCTCCATCTATCATGTACTGCAGGCCCAGCTACGACAGGAGCTCCTCCAGGCTGCTGCTTCACACACAAAGAGCATGCATCATGAGAAAGATCAGGACACCCCTAGCTACAAAGGTCATGTCAGAGGGCGACTGACAAAAGGAAGCAGACAATAGGTCACTGTAGAAATTRGAGCATTTCACACGCATCAGCAAAGATAATATGTATTGAATAACATGTCCATCTGGCTAGAAATGTTAGGAATACGGACGGGCGGAGCAGGGTACATCAGAYTGGCAATTTTTCCTCCACAAAAGGTGTTTAGAAAGCATTTTCTTGGTAAGCTATCCAATCCTTCCAACAGCAGGCCCACATGAAATTGAGGACATYGTGGAGCCGTGACAAGCTTTTGTGATAGGCTTAGCTTCGACTAGGTCCTAGCTCTACCTCAATATCCAAAACCTTCAATCCAAATATATCTGCGCTAGCTAATCCAAGTGTTCCACCTGTATGTAAAAAAAGTGTGCCATGACCAAGTTTGTCAATGCAAAATTCCTGTGTCCAGTGCAAAACCTAAGATATTTCCAGTGCAAATTTCGTCTTGTATGTAAACCATACCTGAACRAAGCTGTCAGCATTTCTGTACATGCCAGAAAAAAATCCAATAGCAGTAGAAGAATATATAGATCCAGCGAGAAGTATGATATGTCAATCTTCTTCTACTGTAGTAAGCTTCCTTAAGTCTGCAAGGATCATGTACTCCTACCACAAGTTAAGGAAGTCTGCAAGGATCGTGTATTCCTACCGCAAGCTAAGGAAGTCTGCAGCGGAATGTCAAACTGCATATAAGAAGCTCAAATATTCAACTTGCCTCTTGGATATGCTTGCGGTCATCACATGCAGCTTGACGATAGGAAATTGGTTGTTCACAAGAGAACCAACCAAAACCATGAGATGCGTCAACCAGGAGATCTCACTGCTGGACTCGGCTTCGACAGATCTCATCGTTGCTCTGTCAATAACCTGAGCAGCCATGTGTGCAAGTGACCTATCAAGCATACCAGCAGATACAATAAATTATGACTCGAAAATAACAATTCTGTCGATGAAATGGTCACMATGACTYCTTGTGAGAAAATTAGGGTTCTSTCTGGTRTCACCATYTACAAACAGAGTAACTTAAAAATAGCTTAAATMAAATTCAARGTGACMGCTTTCTTAAGTATTACAACATCAATAAAATTGCGTGCAAGAAACAGTCCTGGACTTGTGTGCTTCCTGTTGTGTTTTCCAACAGGAAGCACACAAGGAGTTTCTGCCAGCAGCAAACGTCTATTCAAGCCTCGGAAACGTGCTATCCTGCACCACCACCCAAACTTTTTGAATCTCAACCCTTCCTCGCTCTTCCAATCAAACCCTAATTCTACATCAATGCWCAAAGTTGGCTCCGAAAAAGCTTCMCACRAGAAAAATCATGTACAAGCATTCAAGTGCGTTCGAGTAAAATGCTCATCACAACACTCGAGTACGTGTCATTCAGAACAGCAACGATGCATGGTATCACCAATGAATGCAAACGTAACTTACAACCTCGCTCACTCGTTCATCTCTGCTTTAGGTCTTGAAAMAGGCGGGTGGAAATTTCCAAAACCAAAATTCAAAACCAATTTCTTAAAAAAATAAGGTAAACAAGAGCGCACTCCAATTCTCCTCCCCCAAATCACGACCACGCGACAGCGATCGATCATTAATCCAAAAGTGAAGAGAATAGCTTTGCCGTAACAACGCTCCCCATCAATGGCGACACTCTGACGAAAGCGAAGAGTAACGGAGCAATCCTGGCGCCATCGATGATCTTCATTCTGACGCCACAACGCCGCGGGTCCCAATCGCCAGGAAACAGAATGACGACAGAGTTGAATAACATAAAGCACAATCAGTGCCCCGCCCCCCCCCCCCCCTCTGACGCCACAACGCCGCGGGTCCCAATCGCCAGGAAACAGAATGACGACAGAGTTGAATAACATAAAGCACAATCAGTGCCCCGCCCCCGCCCCCACCCGGCCCATCGATCGCTGCAGCCAGGCCCCGGCATGGGATACATTCGTTACCAGCAGAGCTTCTTCATGACGCTAGCTGTTATAAATTAGTAGGTGATCTAACAACCATGATCCAAGCCCTGTTGAAGAAGCTACCGGAGATCGATCATGACTCCGTTCGATCACGAGCATGTCAGTTGTCAATTTGGCATTCGGCAACACTCACAAAACTGAGAAAAAAAGTACCGGCGGAAATAAAAGTAGAAGGGAGTCACGACTCACGGTCTACAGTCTACAGGAGAACACGGTCAAAGACTCGCGGCTCTGCGACCGTCCCGATACCGCGTTCCCTGAAAGGAGGGTCTGCGGAAAGGAAAAAAAGGGGCAAGACGATAAAGAAAAAAGAAAAAGAAAAAAGGAAAGGAAATTTGGCCACGAGTACTCTGAAGTCGTAAAGTACATTGCGGAATTTCTGTTAGTGTTTTGAGTGGACTTAGAGTAGGTGTACTACCCTAGAACTGTCAATTTAGGACGCTTTGCATATGTACAGGCAAAGATTGTGGTTGTAGGCTTAGAGGTTATTTTTTACTTCAAGGAAATTAGAAGTGAAGTTATTTTCTTAAGTATGTGTAATTTTTAGGGAAATTTGTGATTTCTATGAGTTGTCAAATGAAGAGTGAGGACTTGTAGATGCCTTTTAAGTAAGTGCCATACAGGTGTATTGCTGAATAGGCTTCATAAAGACCCAAAATCAGAAGTTTAGTCAATATTAATAGAACCTCTAATTGAAAGTAAAATAGATAAATCCCTATTACGATAACCTCTGTAGTTGGGTTGGTTGTATAGTATATAAAAAACACATACTAATGATTGTATGTATGCATTGTCACTTTGGGTATTTAATATTTTCATTGTAAGTAACTACAAGGGTAGTTTGGTAGGAAATTGATGCAATAATAAAAGTAAATCATCACCTTTATTTCATTTGTAACTTTTCTTGAGTATTATCCTATGCGTAAGAGTGTTGCAACTAATTTACAACCAATATCTCTAGTAGCACTTGTCAAAACTAATGTTGTCTCATGGACCAATATGAACATGGGAAATTATGTCAATGTCACATACATAAAAAAAAGTAGTAATTACTTGAAAATACATCATTAAGCTATTTTTTAGTGGGCATAATCAAGTGAATCAATTGGAATGTTTAAATATGACCATTAACAATGGTTGGGAAGATCAATTCATGAAATTAAAATAGTTGTTGATATTTCACTAACTAAAGCTTATTTTTTTATAAATTTCTTTTAGAAAAAATTTGCAACCCCAAAGACATTGATTTCCTCCACTATCCATATTGTAGTGCAACATGCTCCTTGGAGTGTCCGAGAGCCCAACAAATCACCAACTTTTGTTCATACATTTGTTATTGGTAAACTTTCATCTATAAAATTGTGTATAATCAATAAACTTCATCRAAAATTTGGCAAATCTAAAATATTTTGGAGATGGTTTTGATGATTTCATCTACTCTTTTTTCCTTGTTTATTCT
Source organism: Pleurozium schreberi (assembly GCA_006891605.1). Classification (NCBI taxonomy): domain Eukaryota; kingdom Viridiplantae; phylum Streptophyta; class Bryopsida; order Hypnales; family Hylocomiaceae; genus Pleurozium; species Pleurozium schreberi. The sequence goes on from VACF01001626.1 coordinate 21,507, forward strand.
TGTGTTAAAGAAGTCACCATCAGAAAGGAARTAAGACWGAATTGGTGTAAATTGGTGAAATTTTGCTGACTTTAATTTCACTGGTTTGTTGAAATCTGAAGATATTTAGCCCCAACTACCGTATCCCACGTGAAATTCCGAGTACTGTAAAAGGCAAACCCCGAAAACGAAAAGATACAAAACCCACAGGGCTCCAATACGAGCAGTATTGTACAGTACGTAGAGAAGCGCTCACACTACGCCATATCTGGTTCCGTGTACAATACGCTGAAGCTTCGGTTTGCTGGGCCCAGCTCCGGGCAACCTACATAAGCCGAGTTCCTCGCCTGCTCCCTCCCCTGAWTACTCATCATCCGCGCTTGCCTGCCGGTGTCGTCATTGTTACCCATCTTCTGACCCATCTTCCGTCGGAGTGATTGGGAAGTGCGGCAATTATGCAAGTTGGGCTCTAGGTGCTGGCTATGGCGTTCGTGCAGGTGCAGGAGAACGAGGAAGAAAGGGCAAGGGTTGCTACTTTGGGATTATTGTAGGTGTGATATTTCTCGTGAGGGTGGGGTGGCGTTTGCGCGTGGGGCCTCCCTCGTCGTTGGCATTCGTCGTCCTCGGTGTGCGGGCAACTGTAGAAGATTAGGGCTCTCGTGGGAGTGTGCGGGGTGTTTGGTTTTCTGTTTTTTGGTTTTGTTGCCGGGTTATTATAAGGTAGTGGAGTTGTTGCCTGTCTTCGTTTTACTCTGTTCTGGAGAGGAGTGGGCGTGGGTTATGCTCGGATTTCGTGGTGGGCGTGTTGTTGGTGTTGTGGCGTGCGCGAGGTTAGTGGGGATTGACAAGAGGTTGTGAGGGGTGTGTGTGTTGGTGGTTTGGGTTTCGGTGGTTTGTGAACGATCCTCGACGTGAACGCCGCGTATCAACCAGTGGGAGGCCTGACTCAATCGGCGCGAGGATTTGGACTCTACCGTCTCGTCTGCTCACTGGTGACGCGCTCCTTGAGCGTTGCGAAACGGCAAAGAAAAAAGAAACATAATTACAAAAACAAAAACAGAAACAGAGGGTGGAATTGAGGGTTGGTGGCGGGGAGCGGTGTTCGATGTTGTCAACTTTGAGTGCTACAGTGCGTTTGAAGGTCATCGGAAATTGCTCGTCACTGTCTCGCACCTTTGAAATTTGAGACGAACAGAATTGAATTAGCAAGGATCACGACTTCACGGCTTCGTTCGCGTTCGTTGGAACTGGGAATCGGAGACGGAGTTGGGAAGGATCGCCATTGGGAGCCCCGCGGTGAGCGCGATGCCGGGTCTTCGAAGACAGCCAGGCATCAGTTCTTACACGAATTTTCTGCACCATGGCGACGTTCACACCCCGACCCAGCAGCAGCATCAACCCTCGTGGGATCGTGAGCATTCGATCCCTCCTTCCCGGAGGCCGGTCAGCAGCCAGCAGCAGGTGGTGCTCAAATCGGGGAGGCAGAAGCTCAATTACTTAGGAACCAAGCCTGTGAGCAGCACCGTGCCTGTTCGCTATGGCAGCAATGAAAGCGACGACCTCCAGGCCATGGTGCACGATTTCATGGAGAACGACTCCTTGGAGTATATGGATGGCGTGGACAGCGATGGCCCGGCTCCTGTCAAGAAGCTCACGGAAACTTTACAGGTTCGGTTTTCTGCGCTTTTTTTATTTTTGGTTTCTTAGATTCCTGTGACAATTAAGTTTTGGGGATCGGTTTGCTCCAATTGCGTTCTTGATTATCATAAACTCGAGTAAGCCGTCAGGGCAGAGTGTCAATTCCGGGAGAGATGACAATGAAGCCTCTCTATTGACCGTTAAGACATCATCCATGGCTTCTTCTGCAGGCGCTCACAGCACCGGGTAGCGCGTTAGAGCGGGAGCTTCTGAAAGAGGTGAAGTTGCAATTGCTGTCTATCATAGAGGATTCCGACCTCGTTTGCGAGCCTGAGGGCTCGGATTGCAAAGGAGGATGCGTGAAGCGATTTGTTGTCAATCATCTGAAGCTGATGGGATACGATGCCGGCGTGTGCAAGTGCAAGTGGTTGAGCTCTGGCAAAGTTCCTGGAGGTAGGTAGCATGCTCAATTAAAAGAGGCCATTGAATTTCGACCTTCAAACATTGCCAACATGATGGTGCGTGTGCACGATGAACTCACGAGGTGCTTCTTCTTGCAGGCGAGTATGAGTACATCGACGTGGTCTTCAATGGCATGCAACTGGCCGAGCGGCTTATCGTGGACGTCGACTTCCGAGCCCAGTTCGAGATTGCAAGACCCACGCAGCAATACGAAGCGGCGTTGAAGATCCTTCCGGCTGTTTTCGCAGGATCCGCGTCCAAGCTTCAACAAATTTTGCAATTCATGTCGGAGGCTGCGAAAGCATCTTTGATACAGAGCGACATGCATCTGCCTCCATGGCGCACACTGGACTACATGAGGTCCAAGTGGCTGTCGACGTACGTGCGGAAGCTGGGGGATTCAGTCCCCGTGTCGCCTGCCAAGCGGCCTCGCAGTTATCATCACTGGCAGGAGAAGAAGAAGAACATCAACAACTCCTTCACATCTGTTGCGAAGCAGTGTGGGGAGCAACTGCGGCACACAAAGGTGTCTCTCATTGCGGAAATGAAATCGTCTGAAGTAGTAAGCAACCTTACTCATGGACGGAGCTCGCCTGCGAATCTGGCGCCTCGAAAGTGATTGGCGCAGGAAACGCATCAGACCTTYATCCTGGAACTTTTTTCCTCGTGGAGTGTTGGCCGTAGCTCGAGAGTCTTTTTCTTTTCGTTTACCTTTTTCCATTTTTCCATTGAAAACGTGAGAAAAAACAATTTTTGGCTATCTGTTTTTGCAGGTTTAGAGCTTTTCCCCCCTTTAGGATATGCGTTTGATGGTCCTAGTTAGAGCCCAACCCCGCGGTCAGTTGAGTAAAAGAGGGATTTGTAGAGAAAGGGTGCAACTAGTAGTTGGATCGGAACGTGCTGACAAATATTACGTAAACTAAAAGACACACCCCAATCGCGGCAACCAACGTTACCCTGTTACTGGCGTCATGAAAAGCATGCCTTGCCAGATGAACTCGAAGAGTGGTAGTTAAGGTGGGTAGATAGAACCAATCCGCGGCTTGACACAACTTGGATTTTTTGAGGGTAGCTGCCTTGCTAGAGTCTGTGTTCATAGCCCTGCAGGTAGCTCTTTGAGTAGAGATCTTCTAAAAAATGGACGAAAAAAAGAAGCTACAGATACGCCATGTATAGACAGTAATTAGGTGACCTCTATTCGAGRACCTTATAGACATGAGAGAATTTTTGCTTTATCAATAAAATTGCGATGCGGCCATACAAGACGACTGGCTGCGTCCTTCCTTAAAACTTTCTTGCAGCTGATTCCTGGAGATTGCCCATGTTTTCTTGGTTACATCCTTCTATTATTTCAATTATCTGCTTTATCCTTTTGTTTCTTATGTTATGTACAATGAACGGTTTGATTTAATGCTAGAGAGAACAAACTGCCACTAAGTTTGGGCTTACATTATACTGCCTTCTGGACTTAATATTTACATGTGCTGTACACTTGTTTTGCTGGAAATAAGGGGATTTCATCTACTTAATTTCAACACTGTTTGATGATGTCGAATGAAGTACTCCGTAGATGGTCTTTTACACCTTAAGAGACTTGTGAAGATTATCGGAGACTCTTTGAATCACACAGCTTGTTGGCCATGTTCTGATTGTGACTCGACCTGGCTGATCTTGGTTGGGGTTCTCATAGTTATGCATTAGGGGTTGTCATTCAGAACGGAACTTCTATGAAGAATGACAGGGTATGGAGTGAAAAGAAGAGCCATTTGGAACCCTCCTCCATGAGGCAAGTGTAGGCAAGTGTGACAACCCTTTTGAAAATGGAGAATGGACAGAAATGGAGAGACTTCTTCTTGTCCATCCTTCACCTAGAGAGAAGAAAAAATAACTTTTCAATCCGGAGAGAATGGATCTTCCGCAATCCAAGGAGAGTACCACATCTTTGAAGACTAAGAATGAAGAGAAGATGTCAGTGATAACCCCTATAATTTGCAATGAAAGTATCATTGAGTTGCATCCTAAAAATCACATAGAATTTTCTTGACTATAATTGTATTCAATTTTTGCAATGAAGSTTCATTCACTTATATYGGGAACGATAYWATTGATATTAATAATAACTATGACTTCAACCTTGTTGTGGTGATATTTTTGCTAAGTCAAATCCCTCCTTAAAAATGTCTTGTTAATTAGCATAAATCTAGTAGGTCAAATTATTAAAAAGCCACTATTTTATTATTTTCAACATAGTCGTAGTCATAAATCCAACTTATTTTACATCATCTTGAACATCTAGATTTGTATACTTTGATTGATCAAATGGCTCATTTGAAGTAGAAGGGCTAAGGAGAAGAATTAGCCTTTGTTTTAATTTGTTTGAGTGGGGTGGTTCATAAAAATAGGTTGACGCTATGAATTTTGGCAAATTTTGCATTTGAACTTTTGCACTGTGATACAAAACATTGGCCTAGAAAGCCAATCGTAGGAGCAAGTGGGTCATTTGTACCACACCATTTAGATGCCAGTTGAACATAAGAGGTAGGTTTTGCTAGACCTATGTTTTGGATTGGCCATTTGGAGTGGTCACAAAAGCTTCAATTGCACCTCTTGTGTAAAGTCAAGTTGGTTGGGAAGCTCATTTAGTGTTGGACTTTGCAACAAACTATCTCGAGCTGACTTCATGCCCTTTTATTGGATTATAGTGGGGCTGCCTCCCCCTCCCCACCTCTTGCTATAGCCCACCCAAGCATTTGGAGGGGTCACCCATCCATGAGACAATGTGGATGCTCTTAAATTTTTGTTAATTTGGTATTTACAATACAAGTACAAATAAATTTCAACAATTCAACAAAGTAATTGATTTATCCTCTTTATGTTTCTTGTCTTTATGTTTCTTGTCAGTTTTTAGCTATACTAATTATCGTTTCACTAAAGGCGCAAAATTAGAGCCACGTCCAAATTTGGACCTTTATAGATTATTATTTTAGTGGAAATCAAAACAATAATATTTCAAATTGCTCGAGATTTAAATAGTGTGACTTTGGGAAATGAATGTCACGTATGTACAAGATATAAATTAATGTGATAAATTAATGTAGATCATCATATTCATTAACATCTAACTCATGCATTGTCACAAGTAAATTCATTCAATACAAGGCGTTTAGATTGTTTAATATTGTATTCTAGTCTACCCCAAATGGTTTCTGTCTTCAATTTCTTTAGAGAAATTCAAACCTTAATAAGGTATTAATGTACCTTGTTCCCGATCAAATGAAAGCAAGCCCATTGTGGGCTAAATTATGTTAATGATGAACATTCAAGTTATGGGCTTGCTCTGGTTTGGTCTAGAATGGGGGTACTTCATATTAAGGGAGGCAACCCATTTCCGATCACCCCCTCATTTCCAATCTATAGATTGTTGTCTTTCCATGAACATATGGCACGGTCCCCAGAGTAGTTGTGGCTCATTATGGTTGGTTGCAAGGCTCTCAATATTGCAATCAACCCTTGGTCGATTTTGCAATTAGCCTATGGTCAAAAATAGAAAGGTCTATATCACCATTATAGGTTGAAGTGAGTCTTTCACTAAAAAAATCATAGTAATTTTGTGTTATGTAATAAGATTTTGGAAAAATCTGCAATCCTTCCAAACTCTATTGTTGTGCATGGGAAAAATTCCACGTTCAAAAACCTTGCGCTCCAAATATGCATAATTGCTTATTTGTTCAGAAATAAGTTGCCTCCCTTCGTTCTTTACACAAAATTCATCAGTTCTACCCTCCAGTCATTGCCGGAATATCTGAAATGGTAGCTAGCTAGCCAGCCAATAGGAGAGTGCCACGGTAAGTTGCCTCCAAACTTGGATTTGGCATTATGGTTTTCTGTGTTGAGAATGTTCTAGAAGTCAGTCTGTGCCACTTAATGTTGCATCTCATCAGTAGGTTCACGATTCCCCATGCCCCCCACCCCCCTCCCCCAATTGTTTATCAATATTCAATAAGCTTAAGTTGAGTTGAAGGCTTAAAGAGTTAAAGGCGAAGTAGCCAGCCGCTCCCACTGACCCTGCAGGCCCAACATTGAATGSACCCAACTGTAGGTTAGGAATCTTTCCGAGTACCTTACCTTTAAGTTTGTTGACGAATAATTCATAAAACAAATCTAAAATCCCTGCTACTGTAATTGAACGGAACTGAACGTAGAGTCAGTGTCTGTGTGTACTGTACTGTATTGTACAATAGTTTATACAGTATGATATGTCTGCACCACTGTTTGTTTCTATAAATTTGCGAATGGAAGAAAATCTCTCCTGGCTGCCAGGCCACCTGTGGCTCAGCTGGCAGGTAAAAACTGCCGACTTTTGTTGTACTGTACTGTACGACGCATTTCAGGTCCTGCTTCTGGAATTCCACTCCTGTCCATCACTGATTAGTGAACAGATTAGGCTCCTTCCATGTGCTCCATGAAGGTGACACCAAATGTCGCAATAAGTTTGGATCTGTTGGGCTTCCTTCACTTCCATGTGGTACTGCAAGATCGTTGAGCTGCTGAAAATCTGGCAGTAAGTTAAGCTTCAGGTCATGCATCATATCACAAGGCTTCACAAGTTGGTAGACTAGTCCCTACAAAATGTCAGTCAATCACTACTAATTTGCAACGCAGGCAGGCAATGAAGTCGTACCATACCTAAACTTACAGCCTTTTCCATCTCTGCAAGCTGCAACAAAGCTAACATACCACCTCCAGGGATGGATTGTCCTGGAATTGGCAGCTTAATTGGGAGCCGTGCACCAAAGGCTTTTTCAAATGTTGTCACTGCTGTGATGCTTGGCATCTTCGCCCTGGACGTGGACGAAATAGAAGGAAGGACAGACAAACAGACAGACAGACAAACTCTGGTGCTTTTTTGAAGTGAAGCTGAAATGCTGAATATGGGTGTTCATTGGACACGGATTTCAATAGAATGAACTTGTCAATTGTGCAGTGTGCATAGATATGGAAGTTTGTGCAAATCAAGGTGGCTTGCTAATTACTGCTGCTGCACATGGAAAACGCCGGATGATTTGTATCCCAAAAAAAAAAAAAAAAGGGGGGGGGTGAGCTTAACCGTATCTTGCCTGCACAGTGCACACATTCATACAAAACACAGAGTCAGTCAAGTCACTCACAGCCATGGGTTTATGACCAAATGTGAAGTTGGTGCCTGTGTGCTTGCTGGTTGGTCTGTTAATTGTGTTGGTGCTGGGGCCTGGGGAAAGTCTGAGACAGACTTTTGATAGATGCAGGCAGGCCTTTAACCTAAAAGGACTGGGGAGTGGTCCTCAAAGAAAAAAAAAGAAAAAAAGAAGAAGAAAAAGCTTCAGCAATGTCAAATAATCACAAGCTGTATGTGGAGCTTCAATTATTGGATGTCACGCCATGGGCACAGCTAGCCTATGGTATCAATATGTCATAGCGCGGCTCATTATGGATGTGTTCACGCCTGTGTTCCCAAACCTGTGCTCGTGGGAATGTAAAAAGGATGCTGCTGCATTTTTGTGTAGAGTAAGCAACTAACTTAACTTAGGGGCGATGTGCTTCATGCCAATCATAAGGACATGTGACCAGGTTTTGGGGGGAAGGAGAACCACAGCAGGGCACTCCCTCCCATGTATAATGTACGTGATTGCTGGTTCCAATGGTGCTCCATGCACTACTATCCCAAATGATAAGATATTTTTAAAAAAGAAAGGAAAACTTTTGTGCAATGAAACAGAACTCATTTTCACACAAGTAAATATATTGAGATTTTTTTTTGAAACAAGCGTGTTGAAGAACACACTGCAAGGGGTTTCCGTCAGGTAGAGAGGCTGATTTCACGCCTTGTAAACCACCTGTCATTACGAGGTATCAAACCCGCAACCACGCCATTCGGTTTGGGTACCTTTCCACCATCATCCGGTAGTTTAGGGTCATCTCAGACCAAAATATATTGAGATTTCAATCCAACTATTCCCCTATGCAAATATCCATATGAGAGAGAGAGTACCATGCTTCATTTTAACGTACTGGTTTGTATATGCAGGCCCAGTCCCTTTCTTTCAAAAGAGAACTTCCACATTCTATCAACTTGAATGTCCCTTTCTTAATAAATTGAGCAACTTCAAGTTTAGCAAGAAATATCAAAGAGAAATGAATGTGCATGTGCATGTACATGACAGTAATTTCTTCCCCCTCATTTTTTCATACATGCATGCAGTCTATATGATAATTTAGGGTTTCTTCAGAGTCTGTTGCCTCTGTCTCAAACTTCAGTTGTCAAGCACAGCCAGGCAGTGACCAAGTCACAACTCACAAGTAAGTTATTAAGGCCATTGGCACTGTGAGTCTGTGACTTACTTATTATTTTATTTTTTTTGACACAAATGAAACGATGACTTACTTATTATTAGTAACTTACTCCAGGGTGTACTTCAGTGTGTGATCACTCTGATCCGAGTGCTTGTGGGTAAGTTAACTTCAGTTGCATGAACTTGGATGCCTTGATATTTGTGCATGAGTGACTTGCTGGATTTGCTGCAAATATTTCATGGGATCTGTGCAACTGGCACCATTCACCACATGCAAGTGCGGGGAAGCTCACTATGATAAGCCTGCTGCACTCCAGGGAGGCAGGGAGTTCATTGGCTCTTTTTTTTTGGGAAACAAATGGAACGATTTATTTCTTTAAATTATTAAATTATTATTTGTTGACACAAATGAAATGGGATTTCAGTCACTGCAAAGATAAAGTAAGCCAGATACATACCAGCCAGCCACAAGTGGCTTGGCAAGGAGTAAGCAAACGGGACCACCCTAATCTATGTACCCAACACTTGACCGACTACAACATACTCAAGGGTAAGGGGCCCAAGAGGTGCCTAGAGAAGCCTCACGGCCAACCACAAAATGCCTCAACGCCACCCGCCATTGAAATGGGATTTCATTGCAAAAACAAGGTATAAGACCACTAGCCACAACTCAAGACATTTGATTTATTTCCTATCATAACATTTTTAACTGGGTGTTAACCTCCCCCAAGGTATAATTTTATGCTATGTACATGGAGGAGTATTTTAGTTATAATATAAGCAATTTCATTGGCTGGTCTGGTTGTGTGCAATCATCATCCTCGGTATTAGGGGTGGAAAGGGGAGATCTTTTTTAGTACTTTGACTTCCAATGAATATATTTAGCTTTTTCAAAGGAGATGATGTCAAACGGTATCAAAATGCATGATTTCCACGGCCACTGGTCCGTCCTGCAAGGGTTAAGAATGTTATGATTAGGAAGTGAAGTTGTTGAGCATGGGTCTAGTGAACACGAGGTTTTTTATTTTTTTATTTTCAAAAGTGCTAAAACGCCATCATACAAGAAAAGAATGTAGCCAAATATTTTAATATGCATCTATATTTTGGATACAACTATCGTTTCATCCACATACTTTGATGACTTTCATTTTAGATTGGCAACTTCATATTGATTTAAAAAAAAAGTGGAACAACTTGATATCATCATCCAATTATTTCTTCAAATTTGTAAACTATGATAAAACAATATTCTTTACAACTAACTTTGGTCTTGGTCCTTGGTAAAAATGACTGCAAGGATGTAAGAAATGTATAATATCAAACAAAGGTTGAAATAAAGAGAATTTGTGAATTGCAGAAATACACACACTCATACTTAAAGTAGAGTAATTGTAGAGAACTATGTACYAGAAGTTCTAAAAAGTAAATAATAAACATTTAATCCTCTTTAGTGCAAAACTTGTTGGAAGAATTGACCCAAGTTTTTGAGAACAAGTTGTATTATTGGTATTCCAAAAGAATCATTGGAAAAGTTTATTTCATGGAAATTAAAAATCTCTTGAATTTCAAAAGTAAAACTACTATGTAATAGAAATATAATATCTACTTTGAGCATAATTGTCACTTTTAATGCATAACAATTTTGCTATACACAATGACACGGTGGCAAGTACTTGTGTTGGACATTCAAAAATGTTGATTACTTGAAAAATAACCGTTCAACTCCCAAATTTTTTTATAAAAATTTGCAAATCAGTGTTTCTATAAAAGAAAATGTGATTATCTTGGTGCAATTATGTTAGTTAATATCAATTTTGATAACCAATGTGGTGCAATTCCATTCCATATTCCAAACATATATCTATGTACTAGTGAGACTTGAAATAAGGCAACAGCAATTGTCATCAACTTTCCCCCCTCATTGCCGAAGGGGACCAAAAGTATCCTCACAAAATCTGGTAGTCCAGTTCAAAGTGCTATAATTTTTGCATCTAATGTCCAAATCCAATGAAATCCAAGAAGTTATGAGTGACTGAGAAGCACTTTAGTAGAGGGAGATTTGGCCGTAGATGTGTTTCTTGCAACTTTTAGTTTTAAGTAAAAAAATTCGTAATATTTCATTGTTTCACTATTTTTTGACATTTCAAAACAATTTTATAGACACAATGAGTAAATCGAATGATATTTTCTTTCACCAATGTGTTTTTATGCTGGTATTGAATCATTTTATAGTTTACAGCTTTTTTTTATTTGAATAGGTTTCAAAATCAAATTTCATCTCCTAATGTGTTTCTAGGAAAATTTTAGCATATTTTTTTAACACTAAAACATTATAGTCTTGCAATCTAGATGATTAAATAACTCTAAATTTGATTCACCTCATCTACAACACGCATACTACAAGATTATATGGTTGGGATTTTTATACCTCAATAACCTTTAGACCCGTAACCTTTGAGAAGCAAAGATGCTTGAAATAAAAATATTCTCGAAAATGTGGAAAATATTTGAAGAATATTCTCTAATTTGAATTTTAAAGCCCCGATTTGATTTATAAAGTTTTTGAATTTTGCATTGCCCAATATTAAGGGCCCCCTATGTTTTAACTATTCCCTCTTCCATTCAAACGACCCGGCTATACGATCCTAAGTCAAAATACATCGTGTCATCATCAATTAAAAAATACAAGAACATGTAACTATTCGCATATTGAATAACTTGCAAACTTGCACACTAGTGTCAACAAAAGCTAGCTAGCTACCAAGTAATCGGCAAGCACAAAAGTAAGGTAGGAGCACCCAATGGCATCCGTGCACCTAATGGCGTCTGTTTCTATGTAAGGTATTGCTTCTAGAACACAAATGTAGGTAGACTGTAGATAGCTTATCATTTAGGTCAAAAAAAAATAAGCTATCTACAATCTACGTACATTCATCATCTAAAATGACTATCATGTGTAGAAACTGACGCCATTGGGTGCTCCTACCTTAATCAAATTTCACAACCAATGTGCACACATTTTCCATCCCAATTAGCGAAACAAAAGCAAATACTATGCAATGCTAGGAGTCAAAATTGGCGAGGCCACATTCTACTATCTGCAACCAAGATAGAGTATGCCCACCCAAGAAATTCAATACTTCAATGCAATAGATAATATACCAAACCATTGTGAGTTATTGTGTGTGGCTGTTTTGTCAAAGGCAACAAAGGAGTCTAAGCTTTCATTAGATGTTTTTTCAGCCCAGCAAGAGCCTGTTTCGGGGCTGTTCCCTGAAACTGTTCCCTGCACAGAGAACCAGCGACTGCTGGTCTGAAATTTTGAATTTCAATTTTTTTTTTTTTTTTTTTTTTTTTTTTTTTTTTTTGCAAAAATCTTAGAAAGTGTAAAGAAACTGAAAACTGATTTAAAAAAATATTATTTTTTTCAAAAAATTATTTTTTAAATAATTAATAAATAATTTAATTAATTAATTAATTAGTATTATCTAACGTGGCAGTCTCTGTGCCACGTCAGATTGTATATGTGGCAGAGTTCCAGAGTTCCCAATATGTTCCCACAGCCCGAGAACTCGCAGTCTTCTAGACGGTCCAAAAAACATCTAATGTTCATGACCAAGGAATTCTTTCTTGCTTGACTCAGCATTTGAGTCAGACAGATCTATGCAAAGGTAGAGTGGAAGTGTTGATGCTGATGCCAAACTGGCTCGTTTGATTTCCGCGGAATGGAAGTAGCAGGATGTATGATAATCAAAGGACGTAGTGGAATGATTCATTGACCTCCGCAACGTGGGTGAGGGTGAAGCATTTGAAGTTCATCAGCAAATGGAACGGGAAGATGCCTTCGCATGCCGAATGTGTGCGGCACACGACGGGAAGCTTTGATCGGAAGGGTGTTCTTAGCCTATGCCCTTGACGGAGGATTGAAGTCAAATCTGCATACATGTGTGTGTGTCAATCATGCTGCACTTGTTTGTGGGCTCTGGCTTTGCATTGGCCAAAGCTGCATAAAGTAGTGAGTGTGCGTAGGATTTCCAGGAACAGAGCCTTTTGTGGCGAAGCTGCTCTTGTCTTTCACAACAACATCGTACAGTAGTTTCTTGCACAGCTGCAGAGGTTCTTCCGATTTGAAGCGTGCAAGAAAAGCCGGGATGCGTTGTGGCCAGTCACTTTCTTTTGGTGAGTGATGTAATGGGGTTAATTACTTATGGCGAAATTCTTGGGTGGGTCGGGCCGGTTCGATGTGTACGTTCTTGGAGGCTGAGTGGCTGGCAAGCTTATCTTGCTTGCTGCGCGTATGATCTTGCAGTTTTTGGAATAGGTGAAATCAGAGATCTGTAAATGTTGGTATGCTTTGCTAGTGCAGAAGGTATGTGCATAAAATAAAATTTCTTCATGGGCCTTTGAGTCGGTGGAATTCATTTGCCATGTATATTGTGTTGCAATACAATTAGGTCGTGGGATTGGGGTTGCCAGCCTCACCTCAAATTAGGCCAGAAAATTAAGCCATTGAATACAAATGGAGAGTAATTCTCCAATCAGTTAAAGAACGGAATAATGCAATACTGTAGTTGCAGGATGCAGGATGATCAGTAAGAMTTGACTTGGCTCAGCAAGGACATAAGGTTATTTAGGGCTAGCCAATGGAGGAGACATGCTAAACAATCCAAGTATCCCATGGCTTACTGTTGCACCAATCTTATGCATGCACTTCTTATCTTGGCACTCTCTTGAATGCTATTGCCAGTCATCGAACGTCTTGCTTTTATCTTTTCCCCGACAGACAGTAAATCTCCCCAAAGCCAAGTTCATTGTCTCTACCGCAAATTAACTGAGGAAGCGTCTGAGCCATTGTTCAAAAGTGCAGAAAGTTCTGGTATCTAATGAAAATGAAAACAGTCTTACCAGATTAGGGTTCCAGCATTTCGAAGAATGAATTTCTTATGTCTAATACATGGAAACACGGAAAGTGATAACAGGAATACCGGTAGTGGAATTCTAATTTTGTGGAATAGATTTTTGAGAACTAGACTGAGGATTGATTGAGCAATACTGAGGATTCATGTGGGAGGAGACATATGGAAACTGCACATTATTTTCTGTTTGGGGTAGAGCCAGTGGCGATTAGCCCCTTGTTTGAACATTGCATATTGGCATCTTCATGGTATTTTCTACCAGAACGTTCTCAAAAGTGGATTCATGGTGTTGCGCGTGTCGGTGGTACGGTGCTGCTCAGGAAATGGTCATCTCATCTGCCGATGTCCGACTAGTAGCTGAACCGGCATTACTGGACTGCAAAGCTCAAAGTAGGGAGCTCAATCTCATGAGTCTTCTTGAGGTGTTGGAAATAAGTGTCAAAACATTAGTTGGTTTTAAGCATTGTGGATCGGGTGAGAATGACAACCCGTGCTTGTTGTGTTGGTCTCATGGAAGTTCTCATTGTGGACCAATCGGTCGATCACCTTCCACTGATTGACAAGCGGTGTGTGGAACTCCAGAGGGTGAAATGGAGGAAACTCAATTGAAGAGCTACCGAAAGAGTCTTTATTTTGAGCATTTAAAGTGAGAAGAAGGCCATGCTCAATTATGGAYTCAAGAATCTCACCTGGTCAGACAAGTAGATTTTCCTTTTTTTTCCACAATTGAAGAAGAGAAAATTAGTCACCAATTTTTGCCACATGAGGAAACAAGATGAGATAGACCTCAGATGGAGTCTGATAAACTGTGTGTGAAACCCTAGATTCAGAATTTCTTACGGAGTACTTTGCAGCGTGACCAGTGAGTGGAATCTGGAAGGACTTTGGGCTGAATTGACAATTTCCGTACTTGGGTATAAATATTTTCTGTTTACGTGCGTTACCTGCCAAGCTGGTTCAGAATTCCAGGCATTGTGTGCACATGTATCTGACTTGCCTCAATGCATGACTCTTGTACGTGATTCTGTTTTCTAAGAATTGATCTGCAGTGGTCAAGAATTCAACCTTTTCCAAGAAGTCCCATATCATTCTGCAGAAGATTCTTCTCCCCAGCAATTAATTATACACTATTGTTTCATGGTAGACATGGATTTTCCGCACTTGAATACGAATATGAGTGGTTATAGAAACAAGCAGGGATAATACTTCGTGAGTGCAGTATTATCTTTGGCATTGATGAACAGAAAAGGGGGAACACCTTGAATCGCTATAGAATGTTGCAATGGCGAAATTCCAATCACTTTTCAATTCAGGTATTCAAGTAGCTAGCTGCAGTTAAATAATTGTTTCCACAGCCTTGGATTCCGTCCACTGTTGCTTCCAGTCCAAGCCAATATGATGTATGCTCTCAATTCACATCTTACACCAGCAATGTCAAGTTTGTTAAGATTTGAKTTTCTATATGTCTCCGGAAAAGTGGTAATTTCATGAATTTCTGCCAGTAAAACAATTAAAACTCACTTTTCAGCGCAGCTCCAAGATTCCCATTACAAAGATCACACATGACATCTTTAATTGTGCAATTGTAAGTTACGGTCAAACCACGCATAGCCGATCACTTAAGCAATTTCTTGACAAATCATGAGGAATATGAGGCGATGCAAACTTTGAGACATGTGTCATGATCTTATTAGTCCCATCCTTGAAAAGGAGAATAAAACACATTTCAAGCTGCAGTTGGAAATCTAAAAATCTGTTGTAACCTTGGTTGGAAACAACTTACATTCTACAAGTTGGATATGGGTCCCTGGCTAGGAATGGGTGGTCCGACCTTATGTTCCTCAATTTTTCAAATGGATGAACTGATTGTGTTCGAGTTGAATGTGACTCTCAGTTGTACAAAATAATTATGAATGCAGGTGCAAATATTCATCCTCGTTTCAGTCACTTTCCAATCCCATTTCCTGTCATTATTGACACACACAAATTAATGTGCCTTCATACGCTTTCGAAAAGCCCCGGCCCAATTTCTGTGGGATCAAGATTAATTATGACTCTTGCCTCTTCAGGAAGTTTMCAGATGCTAATTGAACTGGTACAATCACATTTCGTATACTTTAAAATGTTGTGTTTCAGAGAATCATAACTGTAATTTTAAAGTTCCCAGACGTTTGAAAGCAGTTCTGGGAGGTTTGAATCACTTACCTGAAACTGCACAAATTTCACTAAAATCTGCCAATTTATCAAACTTGACAACACATGTCAAATTCCACTAAATAGAGAAATTAGCTTGTTTGAATACTAGGTCGCCTTACCCCAAGAAAGTTATATTACGAGCCATCAAAGTCAACATATATTTTCATTTGTACAAAATGGAGGTTCATGAGTCTCAATTACAACAAGACGTAATTGAAAAGCAGTGCAATCTTGAATAGTAACAATAAACATTTATATAGTGTTAAATGTCAAGAAATTAGTGTGGGATAACCTAAGTTCACTATTTAGTGTAGAGATGAGCTCAGAGTTCCCACAGATGAGGACTCGATCAATGGTGCCCTTGTACTTTAGGCTGGGTTTAGACTAGGGTTCAAGACCAAAAAACTTTGGAAATCGAGCAATCCTATTGGTTGAGAATGTGGACCCCATTGGTTGAGAGCAATCCTATTGGTTGTGTGGTTTTATGGACCCGGTTTCTGGACTCTAGTCTAATTCCAGCCTTAGCTGCTGTGGTGATATGTCTGTGCAGATGGCTTGAATGAGTGACAAGTGGGAGGTTTGCAACTTGACTAGGGCTGCCACAAACTCCATTTCCTTCACCAAAAGACCAGTTGACGAGGGGGGGTCCGAGGGAAAGCCATTTCCAAAGATTGCAACAGTGATCGTCATCTTTTGACCTTTTTTGGTGAACATTTGTAGCCTGATTCCTTGCCATTTGTTTCTGGTAGTGTCCAAGTGAATGTAAAGAAGAAGAGCTTCACCAAATATTAAGTGAGATAAAAGCATCAGAAATGAAAGCAGCCAGCTCTCTGTTATCACTCACTTTGTAGTTGTGCATTCCATTGATACGTGCATTGTCATATTCTATAAGCATATTGATTGGACATGCTTTACATTTCAAGTTTATTAGTGCATTTAGAAACACATTTATCCTCCAAGGCTGTATCATACTAAGGCGGGTGCATTGGAACATGTCACGTGTCCCGTTTTGGATTTAGACACAGTTTTTTTATGGAAATCTAAGCTTACTTCATTTCACGTCTGTTAGATGGAAGCACCGCAAGGTCAAATTGCGGAAATACGTGGTCGGCAGCTTGCTAAGCTGACTGGAGACTTGCGGTTTCTAACCGAGAATAAAGCTATAGCCTATTTTTGGTGTAAACTTACCCTGTGTGCAACATCTCGTCGATTTCCAAAAATATCCCAAAGTCTCCGGGGCACCAAATTCCCAACGGTAGTGAAAAATTTGAGACAACTCACAGGGCATCCAATACTGTGATCCAAAAGGAAATAGCTGCCGATTCCATTTCTGCAGAGTCTTAACTTTCATGTAAAAAAACTTCTAACAGATTACAAGCCCGCTGCCAGAGGAAGGGATCATGAACATCGTGCACTCTCCAAATCTGGGCGTGCATGAACACTTTGCATTCATACCGGTACAGTACTCTCCGATAATGTCAGAACCAAGCTTTAAGATCCTTTCAGCTCCACTAATGTTCATCGAGCCTCCACCTCTTGGAGGAAGCAAGCTACCTTCCCTGAAGTGCCGAAAGCTTGCCATGTGACGGACCAAGCAAGACTGATGAAGTCGCAATCGAGTTAAATTCCTATTCTGAGCTTCGTGCACAATCTTTGCGTTKGGTCACTTGTGCCAATTCAGCTCGTCAAATCAGGTCTTCCCACTTCCCAAGCCTCTTCAACACCTTCAACCACATACAATAGAAAGTCACAACTGGGAATGAGCAATTCAGGAAGCCATCGACAACGACGCAACATTGACCACAACAAACACACTCAGCATGACAGCATGAACAGCGACTCCAAGCAGAGATGTGCAACAACAAGCTCAACGTCCAGATCGACCAGGAGTGAATCTCCAGATATATATATGGTCAAGAACAGGAATTTCATTATACTGTATACTAAGGTACTGCAGGCTCCAATAACCGTTAACCATAAAGTATACTAAGAAGAGGCTCCATGGACCATACACTTAAGCGCTCACTGCGAAAATACTTAATCTATTGACAGTTTTTTTTTTCTGGAATTGATTCTTTGCTGGACACAAAATGAAATTGCCAAGTTTGAGATGGTGCGTGCAAGTTTCTACTGTAGATTCCTGTAGGAAACGCTTCAACGTTCGTGAACCTGTTTGGTGAATAGGACCTAGACTTCCCCTATTACTGTATCAATGGTGATTGGAGACTTTCCATTACCTCATAGGGGCTGAGACAACCACGCCTAACATGGATTTCCTCATATCTGTTAGTTTTACGCTGCTTGGACACGAAGTCCGAAGTTTGGAAAATCTCCTTGTGGTGGGACAGAGGATACGATTCAAGGTCATCCGTGACCAAGTACGAGGTTGGCGCCGACCGATACCAAACGGAGTGCATGGGCTGCTGCGGCCTCCTCGTTTGGGCAAAGTATAGCCCGAGCGAAGCCCAGCTTGCGCGTCTGCAATTTGGACATTGTTTTCCCAAGGCTTCAATGTCGCTGGTGAAATAAGTACAGAAGTTGCACTTTCGATACAGATGACGGAAGAATGTGGCATCCGCGAATCGCATGCCGGACCGCCATAAATATGAGTACTGGGGTCCTGCGAAGCACATCTGCGACACTGGTTTGTCATTCTCTTGAATCTCCATGGCAACTCTCGTCACATCGACCTTCTCATGGCGATGGTTATCGGGCTCCGACACGAGAAAACGCCCTGCGCAGAAGCAGACCCGTCGGAAAAGCACTTTAATTCGCTACAACAGGAAGGAGCAGCTGCTACATATCAACACATAGTTTGCAGTGGTTTTAGTTGTACCACTTCCACAATTCGCTAAAAGCTTATGGTCTATTGTGAACCATTGCAAAAGTCTTAACTCGGGGACTGTATCAAATGCATATCTACGCTTAATCTGCTGCAAAAACTGTTGCAATCTCAGATAGCCGCAATGTTACTGCGCGCTGTTGTACTAAACCATTGCAAAATTGTTACTAGGATTCTGAAGGGTATTGCAAAACTGTTGACAAAACTATTGCAACATCAGCCTTCCCGTAGTAGTGATTGGATTCTCTATTACAGGTATCGCAATGAACTGCTCGACTTTTTTGCAATCCACCGCGTGTAGAAAAGAAATCCAGGTTTACCTTCAGTAGAAAAGAAATCCAGYCGAAAACTTGAAAAGGCCTRAGAGATCACTTCCATGGCCGCTACCTCACCCCGCGGGCACACGCATTCAGATTTTACTCCCACTGATTCGCAGTATATTATGGTCTTCTTCATAGTCGCCGCTAGTAGTATTCGCGAACGACCCATGGCTATCTGTACCACTTCAGCTCCGAGTAYGTTAGAATATTGATGCAACCTGGACAGTAACTAAGTCCAGCGCAAGCAATGCGACACCCGGATAAATTAGAAGCGAAGGATACCACAATTGATCAATTTGGAAACAAAAAGCAAAATCGGCTGCATCGGTGATCAAATCGACTGGATCCAYTCAATTCACGAACCAGCTGCACGCGCGAGCTGCAACTACCCTCAATAGCTAACTAAGCGAAGCARATCAGTGCTCCATAGCTCGTAGTTGAAAGATCTATGATTGCAATAGAGCAGAATCKTCTAGTGCGGTAGTCGATTCATGATTTGCAACTTCAAATTCTAGAGCTCGAGGAAAATTGTCACGATCTCAGCCCACACGCTACAGCAGAACCCTAAACCATCGGCTGCACCGTCCGCGTGAACTGGACTACATGTACCTTCTTCCTTGTTTCTTTAAATTGAAATCACGCCATCACTTTGAAAAACAAGGGATGACATAACCATCATGAGGCATGAARGGGAGAGACGGCGGGGAGCTTCACAACTTCTCGAGGGCCGACGACTCGAAAAGCACGAAGCTCATGAGATTTCAAGCTCATGAGATTTCTTGTGTGTGTGTGGTGGTGGTGGGGTGGGGGGCCTTTGAAACGGAGGGTGGGATACACGCGAAAAAAGGACTGATACAGTTTACTACAGCGGCCATTATTCTGCCTGTTTGAGTAATTTTCAAATGACGGCTGGGAATGCTATTTGAATTCAGGTGGCATTGATGGTGGATCACCTTAATTTCGAAGGTGTGCAAAATGCAGGACGTTAAATCCTCCATTCCAAGTGGGCCCAGAAGGATTCACCGGAGGTAAAAGTAAAAAAAAGTCCCCTATTTTGAGCTGTGTCTAGGGTATGGTGTAGACCTCTCTTAGCTAATTTGGGGTTTCTGACTACAAATATGAATTCAGAATTTGCAAAAATAAAAAATTGTGAAAAATAAAAAATTCTAGCATTTTTACCCAGGGTAATTCTAGCCTGTTGGGTCCACTTCGAATGGAGGATTTAACGTCCTGCGTGCAAGATGATCGTTTTTTGTATTTCTAATACAATTGTCACCTTCTCATGAAAAGAATAGATGATCCTTTGTAGGATTGAGTTGGTCACTCTATTGATCTTTGCAAGTAAGGTAGGAGGCTCATAAACCGCTCATTTAAGGGTTGGTCCGCCTTTTTCATGTATTTCATTTAATAGGAATATTTTTGGCTTATTTTTTAGACAAAGAAAAAAAATTTTGATTGTTACACAAGTGGTTTCGTAGTTGCGGGTTTTTTTTGAAGCATTTTTGAATTACTTATGAATTTTCAAACATGATGAGTCATAGGTCCCTATTTATGACCCTAGGTCATCCATATATTGTTCACTTGCAACTACTAGAGAGAAATGGAGAAAACAAGGAGAATGATTGGTTCTTGCAATAAATAATTTTTTTTATCAATCCATTCAATGACTATAGAAGGTTCATTTAAAGACCATCTCATGTCCATTTCAGGCAAGTCTACATGGGTAGTTCTAAATGCTAGCTCACTTTCAAAACTTCCTACTTTAACTTCGCCTTTGTTAGGATTTAGGTCCAATTGAACTAAAAACTCCTTGGTTTATGATCAAGACATGTGCATGGTCATCAAAAAATTAATTCTAAAAAAAGATGACAAAATTTTAGAAAAATCATTTTTCAAAATAAATAAATAAAAATTGTAAAGAAAAAATGAAAAATTTGAAGGAATATTTTTATTCTAAGCCTTTCATGTATTTGATTTTTCAACATTAATTAAAGTTTTGGCACGAAATGTTGATCCTATTCAATAGAATGAGCTCTTAGAGACAAAAAAAAAATATTAGCACATCAAAAGGGGTAGTGCTTATCATTCATTATTAACCCCTAAAGGACCGGCATACGTTTTTTGGCAACATAGCAATTTTGGGCAGGTACATGTGGCTAGAGATTTCCATATTTTTGGCCCAAATTTTAATAGAAGTTTGAGGCAAGGAATATCTTTCATACGCACTAAGTTTCATGACATTTGGATATTTGAGTCAAAAGTTATGGCCTAATATGTTATTTTTTCTTAAATGGGTAGTTTGGGTAGATTAGAAAAAAATCACTTTTTTCAAAAAAATAAAATTGATATTGATTTTCTAGAGTTATATATTTGAAAATCTCCAAATCATTCTATTTTGATCAATGAGTCAAAAGTTATGAGGATTTTTTTGTTTGTGGGCAGTGTTAGATTTTGTACTCAAAAAAATAAACTTTGAAGTCCTTCATCGTACTCAATTTTAAATATTTTTGGAAAAGAAAAAAATCTAGGATGTAGATTATTTATTACAACAATTCAACCATTAGGATTGGCATTTTTCAATTCCACAATTGAATTCTTAACAATTTAGTATTTTGAATCATTCTCTACTACTATCTACTTACTATTTTTTTCCTATATGTTGTACAATTCCAAATGATCTGAAATTTTTCAAGCATGTGGCCAACTTATCAAGGAAAAAGAATCTTAAGAAGCACCACCATTTTGGACATTTTTCATAGAAAAGTGAGCTTTTGAAGTGTTGCTGCCCTGTTTTTCTCAGGGCCAAAAAAATGATTTTAGTGAATTTGAATGTTTATATCTTGCAATCCACAAGGTGGAAATTTTTGAAATTTTTACCACATGTTCTCAATTCAGCATTCTAAAAGATACTATGGTTACATCTGTCAAAAAAAAAATTGTTTCAAAAATTTGATACTTATACTAAAAAGGCAGTTTGAGAGAAGTTTTGGTGAAAACATAGTCATGGAACTTTAGGGGTTAAAAAACAAAAACATGTTTGAGATGACAAATTTTGGGTGACATTCAATGAAATACCCCAATTTTCTACGTCAACAATGATGTCCGCCATAACATCAAGATCTGTCACCCAAAACATGGGGTTCTTTTAGTAATTTGAGTTCTATTAGGGAATTTAATATAAGATTAGGAGTAGGATATGGAGAAATCCGAGTGATCTTTGTGTATAAGAGGCAAATCTATTCAAATCCAATTTCTATCATAAAAGGCATCTACAATTGGAGCTAGTAATGAGGCATGCCCTTATTCAAAGGCACTTCGCACTATGGCTAAAGGGCGAGAGGCCATGGATTTCCACCAATCACATATCAATAAACCAAGAGTTGGGCCTCTTGACTCTTCACACTAGAAGGCACAAGTCTCCAATGGCCATCACCCTCCAACCACCTACATGGCAACAAACTCTTGAAGGAAGTTTGGGTTGGCTAAAAATTGAGATCCAAACTATGGTCAAGAGGTTGTGGAATTTTTTTCATTAAAAATTAGAATCTAACAAGATCTCAATCCTTAAATTGGTATGGATTTGGACTATGGCCTTGGCCTTGGGAGACTTCACACTATGATTGGTCAAAGGCTCCAATTCTTATACTTTATTGCCTATTTATTCATCTATTTGGGACTCTCCACAAAGTTCGGCCACTCAATCCCACAGCCTTTCAACTTGGACGATTGTAGTGTGAAGTGCCCTTAATTCCAAGAACTATGTCACACAAAGGTTGGTGTTGTGGCTCTTATTGTAAATGCAATGCCTCAATCTAAATGAGCACTTAAACCGACACTTAGACCATTATTTAACTAACTGCTTCAATCTTAATTTTTGAATTATGTAATCACATTTATTTAATTAAAATGTTGAGGAGGCCTTAAATGAAATCTATTGTACCTTTAATGCACAAAGAGTCTACAAATCTTTGAGTACATAGCTTGATTCAAAACTTGGAATACCTTGCTTAAAAATCAAATAGAGGAGGATAACTCCGGAGCCCTTAGAAGAATACAAGAAAATATAGAGGATGCATTGAGACCATTAATAACCCTCAAAGTCAAACTTGATGATTTAGTCCCATTACTAGGCCAAGTAGTAGTTGCTTAGCAGATACCTTAAGTATAAATTTTCTTATGCAACCTCAAAGGAGAGATTGTTTGCTAATACAAGTAGGGTGTAAGGTACTTGCATCTAGTTTTGAATGTACTATCTTTATCCATAAGAGTATAGGGCTGTTTAATCCAACCATAGGATATTTGTATTAAATTGTTCAAATACATCCTTTCCAAACTTTAGCATGAATATCCCCACCAAATTGCAAGTTCAGTATGCCTAAACTCAAAATATGGGCTATTCACGCCTTTCAAAGGATGAACTTTTGTCTTTCAACATTTAAAAAAAATGTCCCATAATTCATGCATTTTAGTCAATATGTTGAAAAATGAATTGCAAATTTTTAAAATTTAACCAAAAAAACTTTTATATAATTCTTGTTTTTTTTAAACTAGTTAAATCAATAGTGGAAGGTAGTATTAAATGAAAGGAAAGCGTGAATTGCTAATAACTTTTATAAAGAATAAGAATTGTTGATTCCATTGTTGAAAATGTTCTAACAAGCAATTTATTGTTATTTTTTGTTTCTGTTTTTTTTTAAATTGAGTTTGAAAACAAATTTATACAATTTTTTAGCTTCCATTTCTTCCAAAACAAAATACTTCATAAATATTTCACCTCATTATTTGAAATTGACAGGTTCTTGAAACATTTTTGAAGGGTTATCAATATATACAATCTAACAAATGAACTAATTTTTTGTAGAATATATATTTAGGTCTTTGCTTTGACATTGAAATCAAAAAAATAAATTCTTTAGCATTATTATTGGAATGATGCAAAACAAAATTTCACATCAAAATTAAGATGATTAGAATCCATCCTAAAGATTTTATACAAAAATTCCAAATTATGAAGTTAACAAAGCCTACCTGAGTACTTTCTCAAAAAAATCAAAGTGGTCTCGGGAGTGGTCTCTTTAGTCCTTTTGGGGTTAGTAATAGGAACAATACTATATTGTTTATTTGGATGCATTCAGATGGTGTTATTTTAAGTGGTATAGGACCGAAGACAAATCTTGAGAGGAACATTTTGCAAATCCTTTGAAATTCGGAAGTGGTGCTTGAAGCAAGAGGAGGAGGACCAAAGAGCAGCCCGGCAAGTTCGTGCTCGCAGAGAATAGAGCATCTGGGACATATAGTATGTCAGCACTCTACATTAGATGTGGGAGATTGGAGGCTGAAATACGCTTGCTTCTTATTAATGGCTTATGAAAAAGGAAGGATCCGGCATGTATGTTTGGTGGAACCAACATGCTTGTTCCAAGATTGTTATAATCAGCACTTGTAATTCAGCAGCATATGCAAAGGAAGTTTAGATTGTGCAACATTTGGGAAAAGCCGGAGTGCAATTACTGAATTGAGCATTTACTTCCTCCCGAAGGCAAATCGATCTGTCAGCCCATCAGCTTTCAAATGGTGTAAAAAAGTTTGTGCACACGGTAGATCAGACATGGTGGCTGCTTAAAAATGTATGCAGCGTTAAGAATTGAAGCATGAAGGAGGGAAGGAAAGCTTCAGATAAGTTGGCCAGTCATAAATTTTATATCATTTCCTCGAATGTGATGATTCGACCATAAATTTGCAGAAACAGGCTCTGGTGAGGGAAACACTTGTGTCCTCCAAATCAGAGAGACGCATTCACGTATGTGAGTCTACTGAATTCGTGGACACAACCAGAGACGGAGGTTTTTGAAGTGGTGGTTTTAGTTGCTGATAGTCATGCTTGACTCAGGATTTGCGTCAGAATGATGTGCACGAGGGCAGTCAATGCCCTTGCTCAAACAGATGCAAAGAGTGGAAGTGTTGGTGATGATGCCCAACTAGCTTGTTCGATTTCGACGACATGGAAAAAGAAGCAGGATGTAATTTCACATGGTTGTACTGGAATGATCCAGTGACCTCTGCAACATGGATGAGGGTGAAGCGTCTGAAGGAACAAATCAAACAGGAAATTGGCTACACATACGGGAGTATCCATTAGAGAAATTCTGGACTCTCTAGAAGGCTGCCAAGGTTTGATAAGCCACTCTATTTCGTGGGCCCTATGGAGCTACACAAAGGACAACATCTCTGACAAAAAAAAAAATTCATCTTGTATGAATATCTTGACTGTCACACAGTATATTTCAGTTTCCTACAACTTTCCTCCAATAGAATACAACTGCTCATTTACCAATGTTGTGACATTTGGTTGCTCTAATATAGGGATGATACTTGGTGGCCAGAGCAATAGGGGAAAAATTCTTGTGCATGCAAAATAAAAAGCAACCACGGTCCCTTTCGGCACTTCTTAGCGGCCTTCTAGAGAGTCCAGATTTTCTCTAATGCTTGAATGTGTGCACACGACGAGGAAGCTTTGATTGGAAGGGTGTTCTTAGCCTATGCCCTTGACGGAGGATTGAAGTCAAATCTGTATACATGTATGTGTGTCCATCATGCTGCACTTGTTTGTGGGCTCTGGCTTTGCATTGGCCAAAGCTGCATACGGTGAAGAAGTGTGAGTAGGATTTACAGGAACAGAGCCTTTCGTGGCGAAGCTGCTCTTGTCTTTCACAACAGCATCGTACAGTAGTTTCTTGCACAGCTGCAGATCGAGGTTCTTCCGATTTGAAGCCCGCAGGAAAAGCTGGGATGCGTCGTGACCAGTCACTTTCTTTGGTGAGTGATGAAATGGGGTTAATTACTTATGGCGAAATTCTTGGGTGGGTCGGGCCGGTTCGATGTGTACGTTCTTGGAGGCTGAGTGACTGGCAAGCTTATCTTGCTTGCTGCGCGTATGATCTTGCAGTTGTTGGAATAGATGAAATCAGAGATCTGTAAATATTGGTATGATTTGCTAGTGCAGATGTACATTAAGGTCTCCAGCAGTACCTACTTTGTTGCTGGTTTTGTGTGGACATTGTAGCGGTAATTCATTCCAGCCAAAGTTAATAAATCCTAGCTAGGCTCCAGTTTAAGAGCGATCTGCGGTAGCATCATTTTTTGGAAAGAGATTGGGTATAATTATGCACCACGACGGAAACCCAATCAACCAAATATTGGTGTTTGACACTTCAGTAATTGTTTCAATTTCGAGAAGCGCAAATGTGGATTCATGGTGTTGCGCGTGCCGGGGGTGCTGCTCACGAGATGGTCATCTCAGCTGCCGATGTCCAACTTACTAGCGGAACCGGCATTACTGGTACGTGCAACAAAGCTCAAAGAAGAGAACTCGATCTCGTGAGGACTTTCAGTGTCCTTGAAGTGTTGGAAATAAGTGTCAACATTAGTGGGTTTCGTGCACTGTGGATCCGGTGGGAATGACTGTCCGTGCTCGTTGTCTGGTCTCATGGAAGCTCTCATTGTGGACCAATCGGTCGATCACCTTCCGCTGAAGAGTACGAGTACACTGGAAAGCGGTGAGCGGAACTCCGAAGGGCGAAATGGAGGAAATTCGATTCAAGAGCTACCAAAAGAGTCTCGATTTGAGCGTCTAAAGTGAGAAGAAGGCCATGCTCAATTACAGATTCAAGATTTCATCTTCTCAGACAAGTAGATTTTCCTTTTATTTCCACAATTGAAGAAGAGAATAATATTCACCAATTTTTGCCACATGAGGAAAGAAGATGAGGTAGACCTCAGATGGAGTCTGATAAACTGTGCGTGAAACCCCAGATTCAGAATTTCTTACGGAGTACTTTGCAGCGTGACCAGTGAGTGCAATCTGGAAGGACTTTTGGCTGAATTGACAATTTCGGGACTTAGGCATAAATATTTTCTGTTTACGTGGGTTACCTGCCAAGCTGATTCAGAACTCCAGGCATTGTGTGCACATGTATCTGAATCTTGTGATTATGTTTTCCAAGAATTGATTTGCAGTGGTCAAGAATTCAACCTTTTCCAAGAAGTCCCATATCATTCTGCAGAAGATTCTTCTCCCCAGCAATTAATTATACACTATTGTTTCATGGTAGACATGGATTTTCCGCACTTGAATACGAATATGAGTGGTTATAGAAACAAGCAGGGATAATACTTCGTGAGTGCAGTATTATCTTTGGCATTGATGAACAGAAAAGGGGGAACACCTTGAATCGCTATAGAATGTTGCAATGGCGAAATTCCAATCACTTTTCAATTCAGGTATTCAAGTAGCTAGCTGCAGTTAAATAATTGTTTCCACAGCCTTGGATTCCGTCCACTGTTGCTTCCAGTCCAAGCCAATATGGTGTCCTCACCGACGATTTGTCAGCTTTCAGGGTCATCGAATGCTTTCAATTCACATCTTACACCAACAATGTCAAGTTTGTTACATTAGCAGGTTCCAGAGCCCCAAAATTGCATAATTCAAAGCCACAAAGTTCTTAAGAAAACTAGAATCAAATGAATATAGTTTTGAGTTTCTATACGCCTCTGGAAAAGTGGTAATTTCATGAATTTCTGCAAATATAAGAAAACTAACTTTTCAGTGCAGTTGCAAGATGCCCATTACAAAGATCGCACACCACATAATTAACAGTGCACCTGCAAGATATGTTCCTCAGAATTTTAAATGGATGAAATGATTGTGTTCGAGTTGAATGTGATTCTCAGTTGTACAAAACACTTATGGAGTGCAGGTGCAAATTTCATCCTCGTCTCAGTCACTTTCCAATCCCATTTCCATCATCCCATTTCCTGTCATCATTGACACACACAAATTAATGTGCCTTCATAAGTTGCACCTTCCAAAAGCTCAGGCCCAATTTCTGTGATATCGAGATTATGGTAGAGGGACCCCTGACCGATCAAATAAGCAATTATGGACAGGATCTAGGGTAGTGTTAGGCAAAGCAAATATTCAGAGGTGCATTGACTGAAATGATGGAAATTGCAAAAACTTTGGTAATTTTATCTCTTATAATGAAATTACTATRAATTTTGAAAGGTCAAAGTTGGGCTTGACCCATGATCAACATATAGAGTCATCCAATTGATCATTCAAGAACTACTATCCCACTCATTGCTTCCTACTTTCTTGCTCACTTATGTGTCATGAACTTATTGGTCCAAACCTTGAAAAAATAAAAAAACACGCATTCCAAGGAGAAAATGGAAATCTAGTCTGCCTTGGTCGGAAATACAACACCCTATTGATTGGTGATGGGGTGCCGGTTGGTAATAGGTCCCTCTACCATATGACTCTTGTCTCATCAGGAAGTTTCCAGATGCTATTTGAGTTGGTACATTTGCATTTCATATGCGATAAAATGGCATGTTTCAGGGCATCAGAAGAGTAAGGTTGCAGTGCGCAGAGGGTTGAAAGTAGGTCTGGTACAGAATTGAGGTTTACGTTAAATCACATACCTCAAACTCCAGACATGATTTCACTAAAATCAGCCACTTTATCAAACATGACGTCACATGTCAAACAAGAGATGGCCTCAGAGTTGCCGCACGTGAGGACTCAAACAATGGTGATGATGATGCTCTTGTGCTCAAGTTTCCTTGGTGATATCTCTGTGCAGATGTCTTCAATGGGTGACAAATGGGAGGTTTGCAACTTGACTAGGGCTGCCACAACTCTCTTTCCTTTATTAAAAAGACCAGAAAGAGCTGACGAGGGAGGACTGAGGGAAAGACATTTCAAAAGATTGCAACAGTGAACGTCATCTTTTGACCTTTTTTTGGTGAACATTTGTAGCCTGATTCCTTGCCATTTGTTTCTGGTAGTGTCCAGTGAATGTAAAGAAGGAAGAGCTTCACCAAATATTAAGTGAGATAAAAGCAGCCAGCTCTCTGTTATCACTGACTTTGTAATTGTGCATTCCATTGATATAAAATCTGTCATTTTCTATAAGCATATTGATTGGACATGCTTTACATTTCAAGTTTGTGAGAGTACATTTGAAAACTCATTTTCTTAGGCAGTTTAATGCCCATTTGCCTTAAAAAGAAGGTGAACACCTTCAAACCTATGGGCAAAAAAAGTGCATAAATGTGTTAAAAAACGTCAAACTATAATCATGGCCCTCCACACTGCTGCTACACTATTTCCAAAACCTCATTTCATATGTCGTGCAAAACAAGCACATACAATAATTACATACTCAAAAATTGGCCACCTTCATTTCAAGCCCCCCACCCCCCACAAATTTGAAGGAGCCAGAAAACTCAGAACCTTCTTGAAAGGCAGGGCCTACAACTGTCAGTCCGAGAAAAAAAAAAAAAAAAAAAAAAAAAAAAAACTTGAAAATGTTGGCAAAGAGCAACAAACATTAAAAAAAGCACAACTATGGACACTTGGAAATTAAAGGCTGAATAAGTGTTGAAGCGGAATGAGGATTGTACTGAATGAAGTGTGTCCGTGCAGGTGTGAACTTCATTCTTTGCCCCCGGGGGGCATTTTTCAATCATCTCATTTACCATCATCATTGACACACAAAATGTGCCCTCATCTGATTTCAAGAAGAAATGGCCCCATCAAATTCTGTTGGACAAGGTTAATTGATTACAATCAGTAAGGGTAATGGTCACCTTAGTTAATATGGCAATTTTTCGAGACTCAGATCTGAACCAGGCCTCATTAGGTTTTAGAGATTAGCTTTCATCTTTGCACTTGAATTTCACAAAAGAATTGGTCTGAAATCCAACAGGCCAGTTTTAACTGGTACATGAGCATGAGCATAATGTCTCCTCTTAATCAGTTYAGTGGATACCCAATAGCTTTAAGAGGCTGTCTTTTGTGGGTGCACTCTCCACCAATGCACTCTATCCAAGTCTACAAGATTTCAGATTGGCTCTGGAAATTGGCAGGCCTACACAACTCCAAAATATGAGATGATATATGCTTTGTGCACAAAGCAATCACAACTACAAAACTAAAAGAACAAGAYCTATCACCAAGGTACCTTGTCAATAATGATTTGATTTATGAAGCATGAATCCTTCATTTCTACGCAATCTTGAAAGTCATCCATCAACCAGTTTTTGGCCTATGTTGTGTTTCATGATTAATATTGAGTTCTCATACTAACTTTACCTCATGCTAACGATCAAATCCCATTAAAAAATTTGTTCTCAAGGTGTCATTTTCTATTTCTATGTGCAAACCACTCATCAATCATTGATGAGAAGAATGTTTTGGATCTAGAAGCCCAACTACATAGGAGTGGCCAACACTTGGTAAAAATAATTGCAATGCAAATCAGTTGTGGTTCTTTCAACCACCATCCATATATACACTCAAACAGTCACAATCGATTTGTTTTCTGATTGTGAATTTGAAGAATTTTGAGGGGCGTACTAAACTATTGGAAAGGCATTTTCAAGAGCTTTCTAACGGTTTATTGCAAATACCCTGAAAGCTCTTTAAAACACCTTTCCAACAATTTATTACACACTCTGAAATTCTCAAAATTGCAGTCAAGAAACTAAAAAGAAATTGATTGCAACCATTGGAGCATGTAAAGAATGGTGGTCAAAAGAACCCCAACTGATTTTCACTGAGTTTTTTTACCAAATTATCTTATAATGCAATCACTCCAGTGTTCAATAGCCAGAGAGGGAATACCAATATTGAATAATGCGTCACTTCCCAAAGTGGCCCAAAGCTCAACCAGCTCATATGAAACCCAATGTCAAGTCATCGAAATTTCTGAAAATAGAAAACCCGGTCCGGGAGAAGGAGGCATCCCCTGCGACACCAAGTACCTGATGAGCAAGGGAGAAGTTGACCAAATCCGTAGTGTCGAGATCTACTTCTTTGAGAGCCACCGGAAACCCAAATGAAAGCACATTTTGCATGWAGCTCATTCCGAAGATGAAAAATCCATATTGTTGGTGAAACGATAAGTGACATACCCACGTTAAGAGTCTAC
This sequence comes from Pleurozium schreberi, assembly GCA_006891605.1. NCBI lineage: Eukaryota > Viridiplantae > Streptophyta > Bryopsida > Hypnales > Hylocomiaceae > Pleurozium > Pleurozium schreberi. The sequence goes on from VACF01001626.1 coordinate 52,185, forward strand.
ATTGTTTCACGTGCCTAAACTGCAGAAAATTGTGAAGCTAGCTTCCAGGCTGAACTGCCGAAAGCTTGCCATGTGACGGACCAAGCAAGACTGATGGAAGTCCCAATCGAGTTAAATTCCAATTCTGAGCTTCGTGCACAATCTTTGCGTTTGGTCACTTGTGCCAATTCAGCTCGTCAAATCAGATCTTCCCACTTCCCAAGCCTCTTCAACACCTTCAACCACATGCAATAGACAGTCACAACTGGGTATGAGCAATTCAGGAAGCCATCGACAACGACGCAACATTGACCACAACAAACACAGCATGAGAGCATGAACAGCGACTCCTAGCAGAGATGTGCAACAACAAGCTCAACGTCCAGATCGACCAGGAGTGAATCTCCAGATATATATATATATATATATGTGGTCGAGAAAAGGAATTTCATTATACTGTACACTAAGAAACTGCAGGCTCCAATAACTGTTAACCATAAAATACATTAATTAGAGGCTCCATGGACCCTACACTTAAGCTTTGTTTTGGGCTCACTGGGAAAATACTTAATCTATTGACCTTTGTTTTTTCTGGAATTGATTCTTTGCTGGACACAAAATGAAATTGCAAAGTTTGCTCAGATGGTGCGTGCAAGTTTCTACTGTAGATTCTTGTAGGAAACGCTTCAACATTCGTGAACCTGTTTGGTGAATACGACCTAGACTTCCCTTCTTACTGTATCAATGGTGATTGGAGACTTTCCATTACCTCATCTGGGCTGAGACAACCACTCCTAACATCCATATCCTCATATCCGTCAGTTTTACGCTGCTTGGACACGAAGTCCGACGTAATGTGGCACATCTCCTTGTGGTGGGACAGAGGATACGATTCGAGGTCATCCGTGACCAAGTACGAGGTTGGCGCCGACCGATACCAAACGGAGTGCATGGGCTGCTCCGGCCTCCTCGTCTGGGCAATGTACAGCCCGAGCGAAGGCCAGTTATCGCGTCTGCAATGTGGACATTGATATCCCAAGGCTCCAATTTCGCTGGTGAAATAAGTACAGAAGTCGCACTTTCGATACAGATGACGGAAGAATGTGGCATCCACGCACTGCATGCAGGGCCGCCATAATGCACACAGCACCATTCTTGACATTGTTTTGGGAGGCAGCTGTTTTCATTCTCTTGAATCTCCGTGGCAACTCTCGTCACATCGACCTTCTCATGGCGATGGTTATTGGGCTCCGACACGAGAAAACGCCCTGCGCACAAGCAGGCCCATCGGAAAAGCACTTTAATCCCGCTACAAAAGGAAGCCTGAGCAATTGCAACACATCAACACTTAGTTTGCAATGGTTTTAGTTCTACCGGTTCCGTACTTTGCTAAAAGCTTATGGCCAATTGCGAACCATTGCAAAAATGTTGCAAGAGTCTTAACTTGGGCAATTGCATCTCTGCCTAAACTGCTGCAAAAACTATTGCAATCTCTGATAGTTGCAAATTCAAGACATTGCGCAGTCATTACTAAACCATTCGAAATTCGTAGGTAGGTATCTTACGGTCATTGCAAAACTGTTGACAAAACTAAATTGCAACTTCAGCCTTCCGTACTAGTGATAGCACAGGTGTCTCATATGCAGTTCCCGGTGTTAAAATTCCCGGTGAGTCTCACTTTTCCCGGTGTGTATACAATGCGGAACACCGTGAAAAGTGAGACTCACCGGGAATTTTAACACCGGGAACTGCATATGAGACCCCTGTGTAGGATCGTACATTACAGAAAACACAATTAATGAGCTACTCGAGTTATTTGCAATCCACCGCGTGTAACAACGGCATGCGTGACGCTCACTGGGTGACTCCTATGGGTTCCACTGTTTATGGCGCGGATTTCCCTGTAGACCTCACTTCCGAACTCTCCCGTGAAAAGCATTCCTGGGAGCGCCCGCGCATGCCGTCCTGTTCCTAAAACTAATTTCAGGTCACTACAACAGAGGAAGTAGCGGTTGCAACACAKCAGCAGCAACTCTTTCWCAATGGTTTTGTATGGGAAGGTACGTACTCTGTCCAGAACACATGGTTTGAAWCTTTTATTTCAAAGGACTACGTCATTGCAAAGCAAAAAAGTATTGTCCAGAGTCTCACCCTTCACTTCTGTACTAGTCTAGTGTGTGGTGATCGATTTGGGTTCAGGTTTACCTGTAGTCGAAAAGTTGTATAATCGGACATCTGGAAAGGTAGAAGAGATCACTATCATTACGTCCTGACCCGGCGAGCACTCGCAACGATTTACTTCCTTTGATTTGCAGTATATTATGAGCTTCTTCAAAGTCACTAGTAACGAACGACCCATAGCTCTGAAGCTGTTCCACTTCAGCTCCGAAAATGTTAGAATGGAGATGCAGCCTGGAAGTAATTATATAAGTCCAGCTCGATCAGCGCATGCACTGCAAAACCCGGATTAATTAGAAGCTAAGGACACCACAATTGATCAATTTGGAAACAGAAGCAAATTAAATCGAATGGATCGGTGATCAACTGAATCCATTCAATTCAATTCACGAACCAGCTGGCGATCTGAATTCACCGCAACTACCCTCAGTAGCTAATCAAGCGAAGCAATTTAATTATTGCTCCATATATAGCTCATTTCAGGAAGACAACTGCGATATAATAGATTCGTCTGGTAGTCGAGTCATGATTTGAATTGCAACTTCAAATTCTAACGTAGCGCTCGTGAAGTTTGCCACGACTTCAACCCACAGGGTAGATAGATAGGTACAGTAGAATGAGACAACCATCGTGAGGGAAGAACGGGAGAGACGACATACCTGGAGCTTCACCACGTACTTTCCAGTAGCCGACAAGTGCAAGAGCATTCATTCTTGAAAGCTCTTGATAATTATTTTTTCTTTTCTTTCAAACGGACGGTGGGATATGAGAAMAAATGAATACAACGCAACCCGGATCTCCAGGAAGACTCGCGCGATGGAAGGAGTGGGGAGATTCCATCTCGGCGAGCAAAGCCGGTCCTCACTCATGCTCATGAGATTTCTACTCCGGGAACTTCAGAGATGAACAAGCTAAGTTAAGTTAGGTCACTGCATGTTGTCTAAGGAGCAAGCCGAGCAACTGGAATGTTGCAATTAATACTGTGCCATTGCACTGTCATATGTCAGAGGAGCCATACAAATTCCAGGAGCAGAACAATAAATCGTGCCCATGAAATGGGCCCCGCAGGCTAGATTTACCACTGGGGAAAACGCAGGAATTTTTTTATTTTTTGCACAACTTTTTTTTCTCAGTTTCTGAATTCTGATTTGCAATCAGAGACCCCATATTTGCTACGAGAACGTAACATTCAGTAGCAGCACTACCAACTGGCTTCCTCCCACAAAATGGTGTGGAATACTCCACACCATTTCATACATCGGATGATATGGTGTGGAATATTCCACACCATATTAGTAGCTATGAGGCCACATGTCAAATTTGTCAGAATGTCACGAAGAAAGGAACTAGGTTGAAACTAATGCACACTAATGGAGGGCCATTGGTAATTTAGTTTGTTTTGCAAGTACTGTAGTTCTCTAGCACCAAAAAGTAGTTGACAAGTGGCTCCATCAACATTTTCTAAAGCATGGTATTTGTTTAGTGCTGTCACGTTACCATGCATTCAAATTTGACCCTCCAGATTTGGATGGATGATGCTGAAGAAAGGAAAAGGTAGGTTGGCTCAAGACTATTGAATGTTATGAAGACTATTGAACAGACCCTAGTGACAGCTCAATATAAGGGGCTTTTTTTTACTTTTACCCTCAAACATTTTTTTTGAAACACATGGACACATACCATTGCAGAGGAAAGAGTACACAGAACAAAGAAACAAATTTGCGGGAGGCATTTCATGTGCAAGATTTAGTGTCCTGCATTCCAGGATTATTCTTTTTGTTTTTTTTGTTTTTTTAAGGAAAGGTGTGCATTAAAAAATATATAAATAAGGGGAAAAAAGAAGACGCATTCCAGGATTATTCTATCTTCACCTTTGTCCACCTCTCTACGTTAGTAATTAAGTGATCTGCCAATTGATCGATTTATTGACGTAGGTTTSGCTGCAAGGTAACTTAAGTTACTACAGCGGCCATTGTTCAGACGCTTTGAGCAAGTTTTCAAAACGACGGCTGCGAGTGCTAATTGAATTCAGGTGGCCGTCACGGTGGATTAATTTCGAAGGTGTGCAAGATGATCCTTTGGTAGGTCTAGTCACTCTATTGATCTTTGGAAGTACCTTGGCCTTTTTCAGGGGTTTTGTCCAAATGAACTGTAATCTTAGACTGCTTTTAAAGCAACCATTTAAGAGCTGATTGCGTTTTCAGGGAAGCTAAACTCCTTGAAACAATTTTCAGTACATATTCATAGGAAGAAAAATGGAATTGGCATCTAACCCAAGTTGTTTCATATTTTTTGGACCTTCAAGGAATTAGTTACAAATTTTTGAAGTTGTAGTGTAGTGGTCACTAACAACGACCACCTCTTGAAATGTACATTGCTCGTACATTGAAGAAAGCAAGATGTACCTATGTACCATGATTGCTTTTAGAGCATGGGCGCTTTAAGAATAGACTACTTTAGAGCATCCCCACCGTAATTCAACAAAGAGTGCAAATGTAGGGAGTGGTTTGGCCCCGGCCAAGTGTATTGTACCATTGCTGACATGACCAATAAAAAATTATGGCCAAATATGATGAATGCACGACCAAATGGAGCACCTTGTGAGTGGCAAGATGGATTGTTTTTGTCCTTGTACATGGATTTTTGAGGTACTTTTTGAACATTTATTGCCTCTCTTTTGTCCATGTGGATGAGGTGGTGCTCTTAGAGGCCATGTTGACTTGGTTAGCATGTCTATAGAGTGACTTGAGGTGGGGTGCTACACTTGGCGACTCTAAACCCAATGAATTTGGCCTTCAATTTTGTAAGGCATGGGGCTTGGCGTCCATGTTTGCCGGGTGAGCAATGGTGATGCTCTTAYATTRAGATAATGAYARGAAAAATGCCATCCAACCCATCATAGGCGATTTTGRAATGTACACAAGCAATATAATTCTACATATGATGGTTGGCCGATAGTTTGTTTGTCATAGGTAATGTTCCCTAAAATTAAGGAGGTTTTTTTGGCAACTCTAGTGCACCAAGAATCRYGTGGTRTTTGACAGCAAGGAGATTCAAATTGACGAGATTTGCCACTAAGACTAAAATGACACTATCATCACGAGCACGGCTCATAGTAACCACCTCACCTCTTATTTTTAGTGTTGTGGTAAAGATAGACAAAACATATTTGCCAAGAGTTCTTAGATACATGTTGCAAGAACGACATGTTCTACTCAAGTAATATCCACCACCTTAGGTGTTATCTTTCTCTAAGTCTACCTCTTAGGTTGATCTTYCCTTTCAAAAAAAATTGATCAATTTTGGTTTACATAAGATCTAATACCGTATCCAACTAGTTATCAAGAATTATTCTAATAAAAAAAATTCTAGAATTGTTCGAAATTTATTTTTCAAATTAAAAACTTCTATAAGGTAGGAGCACCGAATGGTGTCCTTGCACTTAATGGCGTCACTTTTTGTACATGATAGTCATTTTAGATGATGAATGTATGTAGAGTGTAGATATATAAAGTTGGGAAGTCAAATCTAATTAATTATACCCTTGAAGGACCGAGGCACATTTTGAGCAGAAATTGTCAAAAACAACCAATTTTTAGGGCAACAAGAAAAAAATGAAATTTTTTTTTTTTTCAAAATTCAAAATTTGAACAAACAAATTTATTCTAGACTTCTGTAGGAATGTGTGGAATAAAGTTAAACACTTTGATCACATGGATTGAAAGACTATAACATTTGAAGTTATGTGAAAAAGGTTTTTTTCATCCTTRTCCGACAAGGCCCAAAAACTTGAACTCCTTTTAGAATGAGATTTTTACACTACACATGGGTGTTTTTTTACATTTGCATTTTACATGTGTAAGTAACAACATATAARAAAACAAATTTGCCAAATTTCAAAATTACAAGTAGAGTTTAATTTGCACATGCTGCCCAAAGCTACTTGAGTACAAAGTATAGACACTTAGTCTTTTAGGAGGTAAATAAATTTTTGGCATGAAGTTTTGATCTTRATGGTCAAGTATGGTAGAATGAATATTTATCAAAACGAATTTCATTAGAATACTTGATATCATTTTTAAGTTATGTTAGGGAATTTAATGTAAGAGTAAGAGCACGATACTTAGAAAGCCCAAGAGAAATCTTTGTATACGTTCAAGAGGAAAATCTATTCTGATTTTCTTTTTTGTTAAGGGATCTCCAATTGGAGCAAGCCTTGCCTTGATTACTCCAAGGATCATGTCACACGGAGATTGGTGTTCTGGCCTTTTTCCTTGGCATAATGCCTCAATCCAAATCGATATCCAAGTTGGCATTCAAAACGTTATTCAACTTCTCACTTCAATCTCTTTTCTTGAATTCCACAATCTTGTTATTTTAAGTGGTGAAGAAGCCTCAAATGGAACTTTTTGCACTTCTAATGCACAAAGCGTCAACAAATATTTGAATGCATAGCTTCATTCCAAACTTGACACATTTTGCTTAACTATGAGGCACAAGAGGAAAAATTTAGAGCCCCCTGGAGAATACAAAGGATTGTAGCAGATCCATTGAGACCTATCAGAAATCCTCACGTCCAAACTTGACAAAAGAATATTGTTACTAGGCCAACTAGTAGTTACATACTTAGTAGATATCATACCTTATGTATGAACTTTCTTATGCAACTTCAAAGTGGAGATAGTATGTTAAATAATACAAATTATGTATTATGTAATTGCACCTAATTTGATCTCTTTTCTAATRGTCCCCTACAGATTCTTGCCTAAATTGTTCTAGTTTTATTCATAAGAGACCAGGGACACTTTTAGATACACTTATTTCAACAATTTCATATTTTATATTTTTTCACTATGGACTCCAAAAAATGCATAAGAAAGGAATCTAATAATCTTTTGAATTTCAAAAAGGTCAAACAAAAAATWAGGCAATTTTACTCCTAAAGTTTTTAATGTTTGGAAGCCCAAAACTCATTCAAAATACTCGTGATCAAAGAAAGGCTAAAATCTTCTATTATATTCATCTTTTAACATATCCAACTATAGAATCATTTGATTAACCTAAAATTTGAAAGTGAACATCGCCATTGATTGCAAGTCCMATGTGCTKAAATTCAAGGTGTAGGATGTTTTAGCCCTTCCAAAAGGCAAAATTTTGTTTTTCAACATTTTTAGAAAAAAAAAAACATATGACCCATAGCTTGTGCGTTTCAAASAGTACATTGGAAAATGGGTTGAGTTGTAATTTTTAAATTTAACCAAAGAAAAAACTTTTGTATTCATATTTTTAAATCACAAAGTGGAAGGTGGTAAAAAATGAAAATCAACATCCATCCTAAAGATTTCATATGATTCCAAATTATGAAGTCAATAGAGCCCGCCCAAGTTTTAAAAAAGACAAAGTGTATTCATTAGTATTTAAGAGGTTTATAATAGGAACAATACTAAATTGTTTATTCAAGTGTTGTTACTTTAAGTGATATTAGGATCTAAGATGAATAGATTTTTAATTTGCGCCAACCCAAATTGAATGATTGGAGTTATTTTCCTCTAAATGATACTAGACCATGTTATTTTCATTCAACATATAAATGGCCACAAATATTTAGCCAAATCATGTTAATATCAATTAACATTTATTAGCTAGCAACATTATAGCATTCATGAGCAATTGTCTAAATTTTGTTGGAAATGGACCTAAGATGAAGAGGTCTTGCATGAGGAGAAACTATAGGTAAGGAAGTTTGAGTAGCTACCTTATTTGACCACTTTTTKAATTAAAAATTAGTAAAAGCCTATCARCTTTTCTTGAATTCTGATCCACTTTCCCATGTTTTTGCCCATTTTTGCTTGATACTTGGATTAGAAAAACTCACCAAAATCTTTTTTTACATTAGCCCTTATTCAGAACCAAAAGACATTTCACCTATAGCCGTTTAGCTAATATAACCTATAACCCAAAAGACATTTCATCACTTTTAGTCAAATTGGACAAACATTTATGCACAAAATTACRAAGTCATGGAGGTTTAAAGGTTGATAGGTATGACATTCTTCTAATCATTTAAATGAAAAGGTGTAGGGGTTTGAAAATTGATAGTTATTCCACTCTTCTTGTCGATTGAATGAAAAAATGTGGATTATTTTAAGTTAAATAGGTATCGCATTCTCCCAATCATTTGAATGAAAAGTTGCGGATTCCTAAAAGTTAATAGGTACACACCCTCCTTGTCATTTAAATAAAAAGTGTGGGGTTCAAAGATTGGTAAGTACTATATAGTTACTAYTACAATTTTCTCTTACAATTTGTAACTTGTTCATAAAAAAAAATTAAATATCAAAAAAAAAATTCACTAGTATATATATTTACATATTTTAAGACTATATGTATTATTCTAAGTCTATTTATCTCAAATAAATGAATCTTCCACATGTTTGTTACCAAAATGGCMAAAACTATTATTGTATTCAATATAAGAATGTAGGTACTCTAAAACATCCAAAAACAACTTTTGCTTTGGACATTATTTTAAATATGATTTTAGTTTTCTGTCTGTGTGTCAATCAAGTTTTCCACTTCAATTGTTTTGAAAATTAGAGGCAACTTGGATGGATAAGAAAAAAGTCAACAATTGGGACCACAAGGACCAAATTTTTTATACATTGAAATACTTTGACAAATGTTCTATGCCATCATTTTTAATGTCTTTAAAATGAATCRAGGTTTAATTCTCTCAATTGGCTTTTTGAAATTTKTATTGTTATATTCATATATTAGATGCATCATCTAATTGCTCAAATCTTACATCATCTTCATTTATGAACAAGCTTCATTTGYGCAAAAGGAATTGTGACCCCTAAAGTTCCTTGCTACCACATTGTGATTTTGGAAGTTTTGGTATTGTTGAAGTTTGAATTTTGACTTGTTTGTGCTCTTATACTCCTTATATTTTGTAATGTTCATTTTTGATAAAAATCCAAAAATATAAGTTGAATACTCATGCAAGTCTACATACATTGTCAATGAATTTTTAAATGATTTGTTCTCATAAATTTATTTTTGCAATTACCAAAGGACTTGCAAGAAATTGTCATTTGCCTTTTTTTTTTTACACTTGAGAACATTCTTTCCTTTAGAGAAATAGCATGAATAATGATCTTTGAGTCCACATAATTTATTTTTTAAATTATTTTTCAATTTTTTGTCCATATCAATTCTTTTTGTTACTATACAGTATTACACCATTTGGATTGTAGAAAAAGGCACTTTTGAATTTTTGATGAATGATTCATGCCTTTGGATGTTTTATTCTTGTCTTAGTAAGTGTGGAGTCTCTGAAAACCACACCTACCCACAAACTAAAACTCCTCATAACTTTTAGCTCACTAATACAAATGGAATGATTCAAAGCTTTCCACTTATATATAATTATAAAGAACCAATTTCAAATTTTTATTTTTTCAAAAAGTGATTTTTAAAGAAGTTTTCCGGGCTACTCGGCTACCCAAAGTTCAAAGAAAATCACCTATCATGCAATAATTGCTTAACAATGCAGTCAAATGTTTTGAAAATTATCGGGCCTCAAAGCTACTCCTTGGACACATGTTGCATAAAAATTTCAAAGAAAAATAATGAAAACTCCATTTGTAGTGAGCTGCCCAAAATAGCTATGTTGCCAAAAAAACGCAACTTGGTCCTTTAGGGATTAAGTTGTGATATCCCCACAAGTGTGCAATAAAAAAAATACTTTCTACTTTGACCTTATAGATCTCAAAATGGAAAGGAATTTGAGTTTGGATTTTTTTAGATGTGTTATATATGAAGTTCATATTAATATCTCATAGTCATAGTTACAAATATAATAGTTCAATTTTTTTTCATTGAATTGTCTTGATGCAAAAGTAGACATTTTTTGTGTTGAGGGGGCTCAAAATATCAAAGGACTTTTAGAGGATAACCTCTCAAGTTTGTCTTTTCCATAACTATTTAATCTCATTGCATAAAATGCATAGGATTAAATTCATTTTATGAATGTTTAGATTCTTACTTGTTTCRTTCATCTTGTCTCATTCATTTTGCTACATCATCTTATTAAGTCAACACTATGTAGACCTTGCGCTTCTTAATCCTTCATTCACACACTTTGGTAGTTCTTCATTGTCTCTCTTCCACTCACTTTGTCACACTTGAAAGTTTTGCTTGTAGTACACTCTTGAACTTTGAAGGTTCTTGAAGCATTTCAAGCATGTGCAAAGCAATCAAGGGTCATTGCAAGAAACACTGGTCCTATTCTCCGTCACAAACAGTGTTGCTTTCTTGTAATCTTCAATAACTTTTGAAGCATAAATCCTGTAAACTTGAAATTTGTATTGGAGATGCCTAACTTGATGATAATCATATTTTCTATTTTTCAAAAAATTTAAAAAATAGATTTACATTAAAAAAATTTTTTTGCTAATTTGTCACACTTTGAGGTTTAGAGGTTTTTACTACGTTGTGAGCCATTAAATTTAATGATTTGGAGCTGAAATTTTCATAGTCTATTAACATAGTAGAAAAGAATAGACCTACCAAAGAAAATCTAAAAATTTATTATTTTATGTCCTCCACATGAGTACAAATAGCTCTCCTATTGTGCGCAATTTCAAAACATTGATGATGGTTCTAAGACCATTTTTATGGTGAAATCTCATCACCATCAATTCTTCCTAAATGGCCAATTTTTAATTTTTGAAAAAAATTCTTTCCTATTTTTTACAAATTAAAATGTCAAAGTACCCATTTTCATGAGATTTTGCACTTTTCTAGTTCACCTAGTTAGAAAAAATTTCTATGCTTTGCCTTCCTAGGGTACTTTATTCTTAAACATATATACATTAAACATATTTCTCATATTTTTTTTAAATTATTTTTCTAATTTTTTGGGAGTACTCTAAAATCATGAGTACTATAGCCAAAGTGTCCACGAAACGACATGTGTTTCTTGCAATGACCCTCAAGCGTTGGTGAATGGTCTCAAGAATATTGAAAGGTGAATGTTTTATTTGTGAGTATTGTCAAGGAATTTTTTGAAGCAATGAAAACAAGAATAGTGGTAAGTGTTGATTGCCTCCTTCAAAGGTTGAGAGTTGTGGCACTTGAAGCAAACTAAGGTGTTATGTTGCACTTGCACTTTTGATCAACCAAATACCTTGTAATGAAATGAGAGATCTAGTTTATGCATATTTCTATCGTGACTTGTTGGACAAAGGTGGTTTGACAATCATCACTCTTCAAAATAAATATCTTTTAACCCCTAAAGGACCAAGTGTCCRTTCAACTTATGCAAGAAATCTCRGGTAGGTTCYTATGAAGTCAGTTTTGATCGGATGTTCATGAAATTTGGACACAATGTGTAACTTWRTACCCCCTTTTTGAAAATTTAATTTTCATTTTGACCGTGTGCCCAAATCAAAGGTTATGCTACCCTATACTTAGCGGGCAGCTCGAACAACTTTAAGCAACATGTACAAAACTCTTTGTATAATTTTGAAATTTGGCGGGTATATAGCTTAGGATCTTGAGTCCAYGAGCTTAGGARCCTAGGCTACTATGAYATTGRTACCTATATTATAGGTACCTAAGTACCTTCCGTAGTTGTAGGATATTTCTATTGTAGGTGTCTATATTGTAAGTACCTATGTTATAAGCACYTTCCATGGTTATAGGATGTTTATATTATAGGTACTTATATTACAAGCACCTTCCATGGTTATAGGATACGAGTGATTGCAAGAAACACCTATACTATTTGTTGCATTTTCATGATTTTTTTGTGGATACTTTAAAATTAGAAAAAGAAATTTAATTTATAAAAAAAAAAATCGTCTATTGTATACATCTTTATGACAAAGGTAACCACCAAAGGAAATGCATAGAGAAGTTCTCTAAGTAAGAGCACTAGAAAAGTGACAAATCTCAAGAAAATAGGTCGTTTGATGTTAGAATTAATTAAAATTAGTAAAAATAAGTAAATTCATAAAACCAAAATTGTCCCTCAGGGTGAAAGCACACTACGGTCACTCCCCCAAAGGTACAAAAATTGGTACAAAATTTACACATTTTGATAGTAAATGGAGCCAAAATGTCAATTTTAACCAAAATTCAATGGTGGACCATCTCAACCACAATGCTTTCTATAAAATAATCCCCCAAAAAACCTTAAAAAAACAATTTAAGGTCAATAATTGGCCTTCGTACTAAAACACTCATTAAATGCTTAGGCTAAGTACCTAAACATAAGAGCATTGGATTAAGCTCTTTGAATTGTAAAAATGAAATTCTAAGCTAGGCAAAAAGAGTACAACATTGCTAAAGCTGAAACTGTGACAGTACAAACATTTAATGTTTGTACTCCGTACATTCAATTAATAGATGAAAATCACTTTTTGTTATGCAATTATCAATGTATGCAAGATGTAAGACTCCGACCTTCTTTTTTTTTTGGAAAAAAGTGAAAAACACTACGAGAAAATTGACTCTAAACTTTCACTCTATGCAGAAATTGTGCCGTGAGTACGATTTTGTACAACCATAGTGTGCTTTCACCCCTCAGTAAAAACTCTGTCAAGATTGTCATTCAGGGTGAATGCAAGAAAGACCAGTCCTATTTTGCGTCACACTTGCAATGACGAAGTTGTCATGTGCTATAACTTTTGGAGCATGAATCCAATCAACTTGAAACTTTTATTGGAGATGTCTAACTTGATAGTAATCAGATCCCTTATTTTTCAGAATTTTTAAAAAATCATTTTATATTTAAATTTTGATTTAGCTAATTTGTCACACTTTGCGGTTTAGGGTTTTTTAGTACTGGGGAGTATCCAAAATTAATGATCTAGAGACATAATTTCTATGGTCTATTCCCACACTAGGCATGCATGTATCTACCAAAGGGAATTTAAAAAAATATTATTTTATTTCTTCTACATAGGTGCAAATAGGGCTCCCTTGCGCCCGCACTTCTGAACAAACAAGATGGTTTTAAGATCATTCTTTTACTCAAATATCTTCACCATGAAGTCTTCCTAAATTTCCAATTTTTAGTTTTAAAAAAAAATTGTTTTCCCTATTTTTTTAAATTAAAAAATCAAAGTACCTATTTTCATGAGATTTTTCACTTTTCTAGTTCACCTACTTAAAGAATTTTTCTATAATTTTCCTTCCTAGGGTACCTTCTTCTTGAAGGAATATGCATTAAACATATTTTTTTTTAAATTCTGATTTTTTTTCTAATTATACTGTACTCTCGAAAAAATCAGCAGTACTGTGCAAAATGCTACCACAACCGGTTGGTCTTTCTTGCAATGACCCTTCACCGGAAGAACCACCAAAATAAATTTTATATGTTCTAAAATGCAAGCAATAAGAAGTTCATTGTGTAGACTTCCACACCACATAATATAAGCTATTTAAAAAAAATTCTTTGGCCATTAGCTACAATCTATTAGATGACCATGTCCTCCAAATTTCAATTCAAAAGCTAATTTTCTGTAAGCTAAATAGAGCTTAAAACCTCCAAATTAGCAAGTGTGACATAAGTTGGGGTCTATTTTTGGATACTTAATTATTTTTGAAAATTAAAATGATAATAATCAAAGGTGTATAATAGTCATGAATACTTTTCCTATAAATCTTGAGTCATTTGGAGCCAAAACACAAGAGTTATGGGCAAAAACAGATCAACACACATTGTATGACTCAAAATAGTACAAGTGTTTCTTGCCGTCACCCATACTTATATTATAAGTAAGTATGTTATAAATACCTTCAATAGTTGTAGTATACCTACTTACACCTTGGCTCAAGGCTCGTAGGCTCACATTTCTAAGCTCACATGCTAGTGTCATTGATCTAAGGAAGGTGGTTCTTAGAGGGGTTGCACATCTCAATGTATTTTTCAATCAAATTTCCTTAAAAATAATAAAGCTCTATCAAATCCACTTTGTTCCATATTTTTCAAACTCCTTTAAAATTATTAATGAGATTTTAAAAGTTGAAACGGGGAGTGCCCCGATGGCTTCTCCATTTTAAAATGTTCACCTTGGATAMATTAGAAACTTGAATATGCATCCTCGTGTTATATTCCCTTTGTCATGAAATAATTGTCTACAATTTTGTTGAGATTTTTTTATGCCAATTTTATTGCTCATGTTGTGGAAAACAWWATTAAAAAAGGTTCCAAAGTTTATATMACTAGAATCGATGAAGAACATTGTATTTGTTCATAGCAACCTAAATAAAATGAGCCACAAGGAAATTTCCATATGACCTACTCAATACAACCTTAAAAAAACATGACATTCAAAGTATACAATCATTGTGGTCAATGGCACGTGGGCAGCATCAAGAACAATGATCTTGTAGGCGTGATCGATCAAATGCAAAGATGCTTTGTTTAAGAATGTTTAGTGGTACCTAGCAAAGCAGCTACAACATTAGGAGAAATATGAGGTCTCCAAAAGGTTGTAAGTTCTAAAAGGCCGCGGTGCTATCATGGAAAAAATAAAAAATAAAAAAATAAAAAAATAGTTTTTTTTTTGAAATCCTGCGTGGCACAACTAGTGCCACGTCAGATTCTCAATTTTTTATTTTTTTATTTTTTTATTTATGAAACTAAAAAAGTTTTAAAAAAAAATTCTCTAATGTCACAGGGCCTTGCAATTGATTCGTTCTAACAGCCTTTTGGAGGGCTCATACTTCTCCTAATGTGCACCCGGTGATGCATAGTGGACTATGGCCGGGTGGAGTGGTAGACTACTAGCAAGCCTATTGAGAGGTGTTCTAGCTAGGCTAAGGCTGGGTGGAATAGGAGGTGTTCAATCCAAGCTAAGATCGMTCTAATTCGCTTTGGGTTATTTGTAGAGAAGATCAAGGAGCAACCCTWGTGAGCGCATGTTGGTCCAAAGGCAGGCTTTGTTTTCTAACCATCGTAGAGGCTAATTGCCTCAAGGAGTGGCTAATGCAACACTTTGGCAATACTTCCCGTGAGTTGTTGTTTGGGGCTCTTGTATTTTGCTTATCCTTACTTTGTCCTAGGCCGCTTGTAATTGGGCTCTTATATTTCTATTTCTTGCGGTAAAGGTTCCCTTTATTTGTGTCAAAAAAGAAAAGAAAAAGTGGACAATCATTTGGAGGGTGGAGGGAGTAATAGAAGATGCATACTATTAGAGGGGGGCGAGTTTTAGCAAATACCACCTTCTTATAGGCTTCCAAACTTCCGTAACTAAAATGCTCAAGTCGGTATTTGTCAAACAAATGAAATACACCAGATGGGTGTTTGGGTCGCACTTGCCCCTTGTATTTAGTTCCAAAATTAGTCCTTTGAAATAAAACTCTCAACAAATAGCATTCAATTCATTGAAATCAATGTAAATTACCTCACTTTGTTGTGAAAGCTATTCATGTTTTTTATTTCAAATAGAAAAAACGAGGTTATATATGATAGAGGTTATATATGATAGATATGGGGTCGTAGGAGGTAAAACACACAATGTGGGACTTATGAATGAAAATTAGTAGGAGCTAATTAATACCGCTCATAATTAAGTCAAAAGCAAGAATTATGTTTGACGTAGAATTTAAGACCTCATTTAGGCATAGTATAATAATATTAAAAAAAAAATTGAACTATAAAAGTTGAAAAATCAAGTTAAGTTTCACCTCTCAAAATGTGATTGAGATTTCAAGCCTCTAATCAAAAGTTATGGACAAATTTCATAGAAGGGTTGGAAGAAACAATTTCATTGACATTTTCAAGCATCCTCTCTCAAATTTGTCCATAACTTCTAATTGGAGGCTTGAAATCTCAATTGTATTTTGAGAGATGAAACTTAACTCAATTTTCCAACTTTTTTTAGTTCAAAGTCTAAGAAAAAAATTATTCTACTATGCCTAAATGTGGTCTAAAATTCTATTCCAAACACAATTTTTGCTTTAATTTTAACTTAACTACGAGCGGTTGATTTCCTAGTACTAATTCTAATTTACATATCCCACATTTCCCATTTGACCTTCTACCACCCCATATCTATATAAAGAGATGTCCCATCTCAAAACTTAAGTCATGGATGACTTTCTAAACAAAGTGAGGTAATTTAAATGTTGATAACATTGATCTTAATGCACTAAATGCCATTTTTTTATTTGTATGTTTGGTCCTAAAATTAGCAAAGGATATGGAGCACACCATAAATATAAGTCATTGCCATTATCCCAACACTAATACAAAAGCTTACATTAATTATGTATGTATGAATTTTGTAGATGAGAATTGCAATTTAAAATATGGATGAAATTATCAAATTTGGATGAAAAGTGTATGAATTGGATTGAAAAGTGTTTTATGGTACAAAAGATGGATGTATGAACAAATAAAATGCTTCACCAAATTTTAAGTGATCGTCATCTTGGCACTTTTTCAAAAAAAGAAAAAAAGGGCTGCTCGTAACTCCTCCTAAAGTTGAGATAGTTACATTTTATATGGATTTTTTTTTTACATTTGCATCTTGTATCATGTAAGTTACATGCCTGCCAAGTTTGTACCTGTGCATCTTAACCTTTACAAGACAACCCAAGCCCCAAAGGCATGGTAAAAGTCGAAACTAACCTAAGACTCTTTGCTCTAAGGTAAGAGGTCCGTAAATGGCCCATCTAAGGGCTGAAGCTGAATTTTGGCACGGTGTAATTGCTTGAAATAATTTTCAGTAAATTTTTCTTGAAAGACAAGTGGAATTGGCATCTAACCCAAGTCGTTTTATATTTTTTGGAGCTTTGTGGAATTAGTTATGAATTTTTGAAGTTGCAGAAAAGTGCATTTCAATGGGCTCTAAAACGGACCACCTCCTCAACTGTAGACTGCTTGTACATTGGAGAGTGCAAAATGTACCTCCAGAGCCTGTTCCATTTTAGAACCGGCTCCATTTTAGGACCTCCTACCTTATGCACTATAATGAGGACTGCGCACATGGGGGTGGGTGAGCCCTACCTGTGACGTCCAACGGCAGGAGGTGGGCCCCCACCCCCTATGAGCCAACTCACCCCGATGCAGCATCGGGGCAGCTGCATCGGGGGTCTTTTTCCCTGTCCCCTCCGCTAGGGGGTGATTTTTCCAAGGCGGGAGGGATAACAGAAATATTAGGGCTTCTAATTGAGTCTTTTTTTTCCCACATTGCATCAGGGTTTTCAAGTCCTTTTTTAATATGTTTATTTGGTTTTTGTTTTTTGTTTTTAGGAAGTATTTGTGTGTGTTTTGGTTTTTTCAGTCTAATTTTCTTTGGATCTTTTACGTTGAGTGGAAAGGAAGGCTTTCAAGGTTTTGTCCATCTTAGTTTTAGGGTAAAAGTTTTTTTTAATATATATTTAGAGATACTTCTACAAGGCATTATGGAGCCTTCTTCTATTGCTGAAGTTTTGATCACATGGATGTTGCTTTTGAGGGCAATGAGAACCCTTTTTGATCCCAAATCCATGATTCAAGAGATGTTGAGTCCGGGTGGTGGAACTGGGCTGGGAGTCCGTTTTCTTTCACTATGCTTTTATCTTCTTTCTAGAAAAAAACCCAATCCTCCTCGACTGTTTTGGATAGAGCCTAGACAAGTTACCCATTGGAACTATATAGAAACGGTAGTGTGGAGATCAACTGATGAATTACACCACAAGAAATTCAAGAAGTTCTATAGGATGAGTTACGGTGCATTTGACAATTTGGTAAACTTGCTAATTCCTTTTTTGAGAAGTAGGTGTGTGAATCAAGTGAGGCCACAAATGGAAATAAAAAAAATTGTGGCATGCGTGATTTATAGGTTTGCACACGGTCATAGTCCAGAGCACATGGCAAATCGTTTCAAGATTGGAGCTTCAACTATTAGAAAGTATGTGGACATTGTTTGCGACGTACTTACCAATAGAGACAAATTATTTATCCAATACATTAGCATTCCAAGTGAAGACCGCCTGCGAAGCATCATTTTTTATTTCAAAGACATAACGGGCTTGCCTAATATTTGTGGAGCAATTGATGTAACACACATACCATTAGCAGAGCATCCAAGTAAGAAAGTGACATTGACAGCTAGTGATTTTTTCAATAGAAAAAATTTAATTCTCTTCTTTTGCAAGCTGTTTGTGACTCAAAGAAGATTTTCTGGAATGTGTGTGCTACCCAACCCAGAGGAGTGCATGATGGCGGACAATTCAAAATATCTAGTTTGTACAAAAGTTTGCGGGAGCGAGAGATTTTGCAAGAACCGGTGGTTTTAGTTGGAGGTGTCAGGTGTACTCCTTATCTTATTGGAGATGTTGCCTATCCCATTCGCACGTACTTGATGAAGAATTGGAAGGCCCGAAATGATTTCCAAAAAAAAAGGTTTGACAATTCTATAAATTTTGGAAGAGTTGTCATTGAGCAAGCATTTGGTACATTGAAAAATAGATGGAGAATTCTAAAGTACTTTAATTCTAGAGTTGACAAAGCTTCTAGGATTACATTAGCTTGTTGTTGGTTACATAATTATTGTGAGATGTTGAACGAGCCAGAGCCTCATGTGGCTAATGCACGTTTACGAGGAGATCTACATGTTGGATTTGGGAATGCTAGATTACCTATACACAGGGAGGGGGAGCATGCAAAACGGCAAGGTGAAATCCTTAGACAAAAATTGTTTACTCAATGGATTCTTGAAAATCCTAATGATCAATGAACACAATAAAATGTCACGTGCTGTTTATTTATACATGGAATACAAGTGCAAGTATTTATGAACATGTGTATGTATAGAAAAGCATCATTTATTGATGTAATGGAATTTTGAGCACATCAAATCAAACTCAAATCAAATCAAATTTCAGAGGAGGTTGAAAAATAAAATTCCATTGCTATGAAGCCATAGTTGTAGATAATGTAAGAGGTGCAAGAGCTACTTAGAAGAGCTTGAGGAGTCCTTGCTCTTCAAAGCTTCTACAAATAAAGTTGCCATCTATAATTGCCCCCTCATGGCCTCGGATCGACTCTCTTTCTCACTTTCTATTAACTTCTCGGTCATTTGCAACCTCATCTTCTCTACCTCCAAAATACCTGTAGAAAAATTGTTGATGACCGCGGCGATAGATTCATCTCCGACTTGCAATTTCCTCTTTTTCTTACCTGCACTCATGTTGACTTGTCCTTCACATCTTGGTTGGTTCACTGCTTGAGTGTGAGGTGATTGTGAAGAACCAACACTTGCAACGGGAGCGGGAGGAGAATTCGGTTGTGTGCCTTCATCATCACTTAGAACTACATGCTCATAATGTTGCACCCTCACACCTTAGTCAATACCGTAAGGAACACCATTAATACGAGCAGTTCCGCCAAAAATGTTATCGAAAATTTCATACCACGGTGTCCGTGTTGAAGGAGGCACTCTTGTTTCGTCCTGCTTGGTCTTTTCCTCTTGGTTAGTGGACCTCATCTTCGCCCACTTGTCTTGAGTTTGTTGCCATGAACGTTGCGGTTCCTCAAGAAATCGTGTGTTGAGTTGCGCCGCAAAGGACTCCCAATTCACTTTTTTGAAAGGCTTCCGGTCGTATTTCCAATACTTCTCTTCACATAAGCTGAACAAGAACTTCAATGTGCCTTCCGTCCACTCCCTCCTCAAATTACCACCCGACCTTTTATCTCCAGTCCCTTGAGAACTTCCCTCCCTCACCATAAATCATAAGAGCCATTAGGCTTCCTTCCTTAGGAGCAGTTATAATGAATAAAATAACAAAACCTTAAAATACGTAAGGAAATAAATAAATVAAAACGTCAACCCTTCATATGCTTGTTGTTTTCAATAGCACACAAAACCACAAGTACCCCAGGGAGAGAGACGTCCTGCAACTTAACGGCATGCATTCTTCAAGTTAAAGCTCAGTCCCATGGAAGCCCAGTTATCTCGCAGGGAAGGAGGGTTAACTCCGAGTTAAAAAAGGGGGTGAAAACGCCATGAGAATTGCTAGTCTCACAGTTTATGAGCCCACCCCCATGAGCCCGCGGCTCACCCGGCCTTTTTGGCCCTTACCTGCGACGTCGGATGCCTCTATTCGCCCTCATGTGCACAGGCCTATTGACGCAATACTGAAGTTTTTTGGGCTTTGTTTTTTGGTCGGGAGCCCTTGATGATTGGAATTTCCTCACRGATATTGGAGCTTGGAAAGTGTTAAATTTCTAATGGTAATCAAGTTTTTATTGATATTCTTTATGTGTTCATTTATAATTTTACTTTTAATACATATGATTCTAAAAAAAACTTCTATTTTAGATTATTTGAACATGCTTAATATTTTCTTTCAAAATTCATTGTGATTTGAACTTTTCACTATATAATTTGAAATTTTTATGACAAATATTAGACATGCAATTTCAACTCATAAATARTAAACCAAAGTATTTAGCTCATAGATAGCAAAGAAATAAAAGATATAAAATGAGGAACTTTCAAACTTGATTTTATTGTCATAGGCTATGTTCTTCACGGGATAAGGTCTATAGCCTAGTGTTTAATGCTAAGAGAATCTCCATAGCAAGTCCAAATATGGCTCAAATTGGGTAAGTGGTCGAGCCCGGCTAAATGGAGAGTCTTCTTTGTGACTTGGTATAATTATTTTTAGTCTTTTATTTCAAGTTTCGAGGCATTTGTGGATAGAACAGTTTTTTACCTTGTCAATGCGCATGAGGTGGCACCTCGGAATTTGGGCAAACCCAGTTGTCCATGTTGCTAGCCTGTGTTGGAATGGGGGACAATCACAACACCAGGCCCGGGCAAATACAAAGCCACTTCAATCCACCCTGGCTGTATTTGTTTGTTGAGTCATGGCGTGGGGATGCTCTAGTACTTGAATTGTTGAAAGCAGGCATGTTYTTGGACAAGGCAAGTATCACTTTAGGATTGGTCATAGAGGCCTATCCCTACTGAGATCTTCATGTTTGCCTGATGTAATGAAATTTGGAGTTTAGTTTCAAAACCAACTTGTCTTCGAAAAAAACACATTATAGCCTTTGTAAATCTGAAGTTGAAGGAAAATGGTTGATGAAAATTTTGATACTAGAGAAAATGAATTGGGAGATTTTGATAATGAGAGGACGCAACCAATGCTCCTAGGAGAATAACCCGTCACCTTTAACAAAAAGGAGGCAAATTAACGAGTAAGCTTTAAAAAATTATCAGATTTGAAATGGCTAGCCGCTAAAATCATGCAACTTTATGAAAGCGACATTTACACATCCACCTTTTTCTTTTTGTGCACAAGTTGATTGCCCATCCTATCGACAAATTTTATCTAGTTTGGGATCCTCCATAGTGTTCGGGAAGATTTTTTACTCTTAGCGGCCAGTTTCCCTCAACTCCAAAATTGAACCGGTTGTTCAACATAATGTTCCGATTATTCTTCTATTTATCATACAAAATTTAAAAAAATTAGTCTTTTTTACTGGTTTTTGGCCGATGTTTCTAAAGTGCAACCGGTTTTCTGGCCAAATCCACTGGCTAACTTTGAACTAGCGGCCAGTTCTTCCCGGACATTGATCCTCCATTTTCACACTCCAATTCCAGGGTTATTTTCCCTAAGGCACCGACTAGTAAGAGTGAACTCCCCGGTGGTGGCTTCTTCCGGAACATTGGTGCAGCGTGAGAGCAGACTCCGGCTCCCTCACTCCAATGTGTCCAATTGCGTCTGCCAACTCATATAACTTCCTCCGCAAAAGTTCGTGAGCATGCACTGATCAGCAACGGAGTTCCAGTACCTTCCCTTCCCTTCAGTTTCAGGCCCTCCCACGACTGAATCCCGTCCAGCCCAACCCAGCCAGGCCCACTCATCACTCTCTTCCGTCAGTCCGAGCTCAGAAGCTCCAGTAGCTGAATTACGAGTCTGTTGCTGGGTAGGGAACCGCAAGGAAACGAAAACCACTGCACAATAAGTTAAGCTGAACTTTAAGTTAAGTTCGTGACTGCAAACTTTGAACTCTTCCCGGCCATTCCATTCCAGTTCAGTTCAGTGCTCGTACTTACATGGCAGTCCACCACAACCTCCACTCCGTCCTGCACTGGGCAATCCCAGGCTCCAGCGGTCCAGCCCATGAACCCATCTGTCCAGCTCACCTCTGACGCCCTCMAGCAGCCTCCCAATCCAAGGCAGTGCAGTGTCAGCCGGGAATCCGCCCTCCCTCAGGCCCTTCCTCCCCGCTTCATCCGGGCGCAATCCCAAAAGCTTCTTTTTGGCCAGGTAACACCCCGCAACCGAACAGAAACAACCCAAGACCCCAAAACCCCAAAACCCCAAAACCCCAAAACTCCGAAAGCAAGCAAGCGATCGAGCAAGAGCTAGAAAGCAGAAAGGGGAAAGGAAAAAAGCATCAGCCAGTGCCGGCCTTTCCTACGTACAGCCACTACAGTTCCGAATTCGACACTGGGCAGTAGCGGACGGGCGGGGTGTGAACCCAGACGGATGGCCTCCAGTGATCATGACGGAGTCCGTCAGGCCCTCCACGCAACAGTGAAACAAAATGATATTGTAAAATAACTTGTTATTTAGAATACCTTAAATTAGTAATGCAGGAGTCAGTACTACAGTAAGTTCGGTTTAACTTACTGCTCCGTACTATAAAAGCAGGCAGGCGTGGARCCGATCGGCACTGGCGGGAACGAATAAGTTAAGTTCAGTTCCTTTCACTCCTGTGGTCGTTGAAGGTGCTGCAGTGCTGCTGCCCCAGCAGCTGCAGCTGGGAGAGTGGGCAACTGGGCATTGAAGAAAGGAGATGGGGTCCAATCGGCGGCCCGACAGGGCAGGGGCTGCTTTCATGGTCATCAAAAGGGGGAGGCAAAGGACAGTGCAGTGCAGTGCGGCGGCGGCAGAGCCAGGGAGAGTAATCAAAAGCGGGGGGGGCGGGGCCAGGCCGGGCCGGGGGGAGGAACTGGCTGGCACTCCTGGCACTCCTGGCATGCAGGCTGCAGGCGGCAGATGGATGGTGGGGCAACCTTACCTTACCTTCCTTCAGTGGAGTTGACAGACAAGGCTGGTGCCCCAAGGGAAAAAGTTCCTGCCCGCCCCGGGAGGTGCTCCGGGGCTGTCGCCTAGCCAAGGTCCGTCCGTCCGTCCGTCCCTGCCTCCCTGGGGAACTGAACTGGGGCTGAGGATCGGAATAATAACTTAACTTAACTTTTTATTATGGGCCCAACTCAAGCAAAATGCCAATGGCGCATCATGAGGCAAATCATCGTCCACTTGAGTGTGAAGGACTCCAGCAACAGAACATTCCCTCCGTCGCAGGGCCGGGCCGGGACTCTCACCTGGCTGGGGGGAAACGCAAAACAGGACGGCCACTGGACGAGCCGGCACCCCGGACGGAGAGCTCTTCCCTCGGGAGTGAAGTGGAGTGGAGTCCAGCCTACCGAAAACTGCCCTTCAAGGTCACATGCTGAGGTAGGAGGTCCATAAATCGCTAATTTTAGAGCTGAAACTGAGTTGGGAGGCCAACTTCCTAAAATATTTTTGAAGAACTAGTGGAATTGGCATCTAACCCAAGTGGTTTCATATTTTTTGAAGCTTTGTGGAATCAATTATGAAATTTTGAAGTTGGAATGGCATAAAGCTCTAAAACTTCCACCTCCTAAAAGGAACATAGTATGCACATTGCTTAAGGCTATAAACAAGTAGCATGTACAAGTAGAGCACATTTGAAGAGGTGGGAAATTTTAGAGCCTCGGTGTTTTTGTAACCTCCAATCTTAACCCCTAAAGGACCATCGTGTTTAGAGGCCCAAAGCTGCTTCAAGTTACTCATCCCCAAAGCAAGGTCAAAATCTTTGCCAATATGAATATTTTAATAAATTCAACCATAGGATCCTTTAGTTAACTTGCTCAAGTACATTGTACCAAGATTTTAGAATGAATATCTTCACCAATCACAAGTTCAATGTGCCTAAACCTCAAAATGTAGACTTTTCTAGCCCTTCCAAAAGGTGAAGTTTTGTCTTTCAACATTTTTGGAAAAAAAACAAGTATGTCCCATGACTTGTGAATTTAGTCAATATGTTGTAAAATGGGTTGAGAACCTATGAAAAAAAAATTTAATTCTTTCCTATTCATTTTAAAAATATAATTGTAAAGTGGAAGTTGTTACCGAATGAAAGATAAAACTAATATAACTTTAGGAAGAATTTGAGAATTATCAATTCCAATGGTAGAAATGCTCTAATAAACAATTATTATTCTTTACATTCATTTTTATTTGAAAATTTTCACAAAATGAGAGCAAAAGACGACTTTATATGTTTTTCCTACCTTCATTGTCCGCAAAATAAAACTCTTCATAACTTCTACCTCATTTTTCTGAATTGAATGATCCAATTTTTTTTGAGTAGGTATCAATCTATAAAATAAAATAAAAAAATTGTTTTTAGATTTTTTATTGGTGCCCGGATTGACATTGAAACTAGAGGAGGGTTGCTATTATGTGAGCATATGAGTGTGAGCCCATGAGCCTAGAATACTACACATCTATGTAATAAGTGTAGGTACTATAGAAACCGTCTATGATTATATTTCATGTGATAACATGCAAATTGTTATCCACCACTTGCAAAGATTATAATTGTTGTTCACTGAAAGTTTGATAAGGACTTTAATTGTCATTCAAATGCATCAATCATCTAACTCTTCACTTTTTATTTCCAATGGCATGAAAATAAATATAAAGAAGGATGAAATTGATATCAATCATAGGGTGTTGAATTCTGCTTAGGACGGTTTAGTTTCTAAAAATTTAAGAATACAGAGATTAAATGCATCTTGATTTGATCAAACTGGATTATGCTTTTCAAAAGATTTATTTTTAGTATGTGATTTAATCTATGAAAATGAAGCTTGACAAGTTTATAGTCTTTCTAATCCATTTTAAATTTGGAAAAAACCCAAAACTTCAACAAATTATTGCAATTTCAAGTTCAATGTGTTAAACTTCAAATTACACAGTTACCATTTAAACAAGCATTTAAATTTATTCTCCGAATTTTATTCAAAAATTTAAACCATAGTTTTTTTTTTAAGAGTTTAGTTGAAAATCTTAGATCATTTCAATGTGTATTATAATTGATGTAGTATTCATTAGACAACACTTTGAAAAGTCTCAATAGTAATATGTTTTCATCATTTATTAATATTGAAAAAATATCCACATCTACAAGGATGAATGATTTTTTTCTCATAGTTTGATTTTTCGTAATCATTCTAATGTAACTTTTGAAAATTTGATTCAAATTTAGAAGTTTTTATTAGTTAAAATTTGCTCAAAATACACTGCAATAGATGTTTTGTGACTTGATTTTTGACTTCCATTCAATATTTTATTTCCGTCCGCAACTTTGGTAACTTTAAAATTACAACTATAACTTCTCCAATAACTTCCAAAATCACTCTAGAATATGTCACAATAATTTTAATAATTATGAAATTAATTAATTTGATAACTTGTAAAATCAAAGTCACTAATGATTTTGTTTGGCATTGTTATCCTTGTCTTCCTTCTTTGCCAAGGTCTATCATTCCTTAAAAAAATCAATTAATTTCACAAAACATACTATTGATCTCCAAATAGAGTTTCAAACCTTTGAAGTTGTAAGATAAGTTTGAGTAGCTTTTCCACAACTTAAATGAGTACACTAAAAATTATTTAAGATGATTTGAGCACAATACTATCAATGCCTCAAGAACTTTTATATTATGAGTCATATCACTCAATCTCTTGTCAAATTAATAATTATTATATAGATTCTCTAAAATCACTTACAAGACATCTTGAAGTCCTCAAGTTCTTCAAACTTCCTCCCAAGACCAACACTTTAAAGTTTAAGTAAACAATATTTCCACAATGCTAATGCCATAAGGATCTATCTAGGTCTCTAAACTCTTAGTATACCTAATATTCTACAAGCCCATAGAGGCAAGATTATACAAACAATGGACAAATACTCTTTGAAGAATTAAGAAGGAAAACAAGAACAACTTTGTTGTGTTCATTTGTTATTATAGGTGAGCCACTTTTTCAAACTCATGATTGAGAAAACAACTAAGCTTGACTATAATGCAAAACAACAAAACAAAGTAGTGGGAGGCAATTACAAAAAAAAGGAAAATATCTTTACCTATAAGACTCCCTGTAGCTTGGATTTTCCTACCCTAGGACAAAACCCAAGGTTACTAGTATAGGGATTTTTTTCTGGAGAATTGTCAATTTGTCTGTCGTTCTAGTACCTAAACGATAGGCAAATTGCCATTTTTTTGGTAGCATAGGATTTCAAACGCATGGATTAGCCAAATAACTTCCAATTCTCACACTTGTGTTGTCCATTGCCGATGTCGTTTGACACCATGTTGTCGTCTCCATGGCCAACCTAGAACCTATCTAAGGTGGACAATTAACCCGTCAATTAGTCTTGGTTGGGTTGAATTTGTCAAATACATGATTTTAGGACTTAACCATATAATCATCTTTACACATATATTTAGATAATAAATATAGATTCCTTTACTATTTTTATTTTGTTTTATCAGGGCAATTTGTCCAATATATTATTTATGTAAGCTAATTGTCAATTAGTGCAAGATGCTCAATACAATTAGAGCAATTGGATTCAATATGCGCAAAATGTTATGTAATGGATCATTCCTGGTTAGATGATTGTATCGTTATGCAATTGAATTCCTTGTGTAATACTGCTCCTCAACAATTGTTCTCACTTTGAAATTTCACACAACTACTTGCTTCCAATTACACGTGGACAACTCATTTTAATTGATTATGCCACTTGTACACAAGATTGTGTGGGAATTTGGACTATTTGATATGCAACCATCAAGTCAGAAAAATGTTTCTTATATTAGAAAAATAAAGGATATGATTACCATCAAGTTAGGCATCTTCAATAAAAATTTCAAGTTTACAAGGTTTATTCTTCAAAAGTTATAGAAGATTATAAGAGGGTTACTCTCATTGTGAGAGAAAATAGGATTGGTGATTGTTTTTTTGGTTTGTTTCTTTTTAATGGTCACCGCCTCTTTTCAAAACAAAAAAACAAAACAAAAAACAAAAAACAAAAACAAAAAGATTTGGTGCTTCTTGCAATGACCGTTATTTAATGTGTTGTCCACATGCTTAACTATGATTTGCTAACGCTCTAAAAGGACACCTACTCAACTGCAATTTGCTTACTACTCATTTTGCAAATTTCAGTTTAGGATTGACTCATGTGATAGATTTTGTAGTCTAGGGAGCCGTCACTTTGGAAAATCATAGAATTCACATACCACATTGGACCCCGCCCTTTTTTTCCAATATTCATGATTTTCATTCACGAATACTACAAAAATATTGTTTTCAGGAAAATGTATCTCCAACTATGTTGAATTGCTTATATTGACAGCTTCACGAGCTTCCACCATAATTGTGCTAAACACATCATTCATCAGTCTCTCAGACTCCTCCTTGGCAATTGATGAGATTAAGGTAGACTGCTCTTAAAGCGACCATTTAAGAGCTAATTGCCTTTTCAAAGAAGTTGAACTCCTTGAAACAATTTTCACTAAATTTTCCTCGGAAGATGAAGGAATTGGCATCTAACCCAAGTTGTTTCATATTTTTTCGGACCTTCCAAGAATTAGTTACAAATTTTTGGAAGTTGTATTGCAGTGGTCACTAAAAGCGACCAGCTCCTGAAATGTACACTGCTGGTACATTGAAGAAAGCAAAATGTACCTCTGCATCATGATCGCTTTTTGATCATGGGCGTTTTAAGAGCAATCTCCCTTATGAGGATTAATAAGGTAGGAGGTCCTAAAATGGAACACGTTCTAAAAACCAATCAGGCTTTGCGGGTACATTTTGCATTCTCCAATGTATAGTACAAGCGGTCTACATTTGAGGAGGTGGTCGGTTTCAGGGCCCATTGAAATGCAATTTTCTGCAACTTCAAAAAACCATAACTAATTCCACAAAGCTCCAAAAAATATGAAACAACTAGGATTAGATGCCAATTTCACCTTGCCAAAATTCAGCTTCTGTCAGCGCTTAGGTGGACGCTTTATAGACCTCCTACCTTAAGGTAAGCTTGCGTTGTCTCTGCATGCAGCTCCCCGTTCAGTTGGCAAATCCCCACTGCCATGGCGGAGATTGAAATGAAACATTGATGTTGGTTTGCAGAACWGCACTTTACTTTACTTCCAGCCAAGCCTCTGATGCATCATCAAATAATGTTACCGACACCACATGCTTGTTCTGCTCTGAATCCAGGCTCAGGAAGAATGTTCATTGTCACATCAAATGGATCGCGCCCAAGGTACCCCACCTTACCTCCCCTCCCCTTATTGAACTTATTATTATTACATCCAGAACTTGATTTGTGACGGACGGGAAAGGAAATAAATGGAAGCACAAAAGGGAGGTGACGGAGAGCCAGAGGACAGGAAAGGACAGGAGTCACAGAACAGAACACAACAGGACTCATCATGCATAATTAAAGGRAAAAAATGGGCAGTCTGCCACCACCGGAATACACACAAACAGTGGCTTTGCACTTTCAATGCCTTCAATGGGAATGATCTCACTCCAAAACTGCCGGCTCCACTGTAAATTAATTCTACGGTAAGTTTACATGGAGTGAAAAAGAAGGGGGGAAACATGTAACTTAACTGTAGTTTTTTTGGTTCAAATTCAATCATACAATCTTGCATTAACCCCTAAAGGACGTGATCCATTGTGAAATGGTCAAAATTCATGTCTAAGCTAAATTCACCCTTGGAAAGAGTGTTCAAACAATAATCTTTTATTTTTGTTACTTGAAACTCTGGGTTTTATAGCACTAAGATAAATTTCAATTTGTTTAGTGAAAATTTGTAATTGCTATCATTTTTGTTGTAAAAATTGAACATAAGTGAGTAAAAATAAGAAAAACAACCCACATTATTTGAAATCTTTTCAAGAGGCACAAGTAGCAACGGAGATTAGTGTGAAAAATATTCAATTGTTTATTTTATTTTTTGCACCCAAAATAACCACAACAAAGACCTTGAAGTCAAATTCAACTATTAAACCAAATTTATCCTATTATTTAATTGATATATACAATTTTTGTATTTTTTGCTATTGTCAAAAATCATTTTCTATTTCTGTTGTATTTTTCCAATAATTTTGATGGAAAAATCAAATTATTGTGAATTTTTAAGGACATCTACTAATGTTACATAGGCCCACAAAGAGATTTTCTAAAAATAGTAATTTGTCCACCCTCCACATGTGCTCAAAGTGCACTACCTTTGCACAAGTGCAAAAAACTCAATTTTTTTTTTCCAAAGACAAAAATGGTGGAGAAAAAGCATCCTAAAGTGAGGAAAAACGGCTTTTTTTAGGAGAATTTTTTGAATTTTTTCACTATTTAAAAAAAATCAAACATCAAAGTGTCCATTTTCTTAGCATTTTCCATCATTCTTTGAGTGTGCATAACTTTTAGAGATAAATTTTCCTATGTCTGAATTTTCACACATATGATTTTTTGAATGTTTCACAAATTATCCATATTTTATTTTGTTTTTAAAAATTTTATTCCAAAAGTCAGAGTACTCCAGTACTAAGGCCATTTTGACCCAAAAACAACAAGTGTTTTTTGCAACTACCCTTCATCCTATAGGTTGAATATGGGTATTTTGTGACAAGGAAAAAAGGTGGTTCCACATTAGTAACTATTATTAGGCTAGTCAAATTTTTATATCGCATAGTTGGCAAGTGAAAAGAGATTCCAATGCACCAAAGAATGAGACATTTGGATACAATATGCAAAATTATGAATGGTCTAAGTTTGGTTCTAAAAGTGTTTCTTCCACATAGGTACATAATTGATTTTAGAGATGTTGGTTTTAGAGAGGGGCAATGCTTGGGGTGCCTACCATATGAGGCAAAGCAAATGTTTTATTACATGCAAAAATAGAAATGACAAAGATTGCAAATTTTTTGGTAATATTATTGCTTGAACTAAAATTACTAAGAATTTTGAAAGCCAAAAGTTGGTCTGTACCCATGTCCAATATCTAGAGTCTTTCACAACTACTTGCTTTGAGACTTCTTGTTGATTGGCATGCAAAATGAGGGGACATATGTCATGGCACTTTGGTACACTAAGTGCTATTGCAACCCATTTTTTTAATAAAAAAATTGGAAATGAATCCAAGTCTATCCTAAATTTCAGACATCTAATGATTGCCGATGGTGTGGTGGTTGGTAATAGGTGCCTCCGCCATAATAAGACAATATGCCGAAAAAAGTTAAAAATATCAGACCAAGTAAATTGCAAGATATAGCATTTAAAGTGAGAACTACTTTTTTTTACCTGTTTATATTAGGTTAGCTAAATTTGAATTTGATTGTTTTTTACTTTAATTTTTTGCCTTAAAGAATTTGAATTTTTCTTATTCTTAAAAATTGAGCTGAGAATCTAGGAAACAAATTTCGTGCAAACAAAATTTGATTTTCATTCCTTATTAAATCGTGAAGAAGAAATAGTTAAAAATAATTATAGGTAATCCTAAACTAGAATGGAAACATGCCAATCCCAATGCTAAAATATTGTTTGCTAAAATATTATAAGACTTTGGGTCATTGATTTCTTTGCAAACTTATGAATATCAAATTAGAAAAGAAAAGCTACTCATTATTTTTTTTAAATGACAAGATTGCCAATAAAATCATAACAATATTCATATACAAATTGTTAGATATGTTGTTGTTTTTAGAAAGTTGAGAATTAAACTTATTTTTTAACATAGCTTCGTTGCATGGGCTTGAGGATTTCGCTTTGATTGGTGTGCTCTATGTTACCAAGCACTGACTCAAGAATAATTATAGTCTTAGAAACTTAGCATATTTCCTCACTTCAAAAAAGTTCCAAAGATTCTCACAAAAAATTGATACCTAAACTTCAAGTTTTCTACCACAAGGACAAGTAGTCATTTTTGAGTTAGATCATTTTTAACCCCTAAAGTCCCAAGTGTCCCCTCGAGGGACACTTGGGATTTCGGACAGGCTTGTGTGATCTCAAATTTTGAAATAATTTTTGAAACTTTTTCTGATGATAGAAAACCACATTAACTTTCTGAAAATATAATTTTGTCTCAATCGATGCTTGGGGGCAAACGTTATGCCATACTATGCATAAATTTCAGTTCGTCGGGCAGAAAAAAAAATCACAAAAATAAGATATTTTTTTAAAAATTTTTTTTCTCAAAGATTATATTTTTGTGTACCATTAGGAAAATTCTGAGCCCTCCAAGAGGCTGCGAGTTTTGCACCCCGGCGGTGCAATTACAGAAAAAAATAAAAATAAAAAATTATTTTTTATTTTTCAGAAATTGGAATCTGACGTGGCACTACTAGTGCCGTGTCAGCACCACATCAGATTGACTATTTTTTAAATTTTTTTTTCAAAAAAAAATATTTAAAAAAAAATTATTTTTTTATTTTTCTGTATTAGCACTGCGGGGGTGCCGAAAATGAAGTCTTAACAGCCCTCTGGAGGGCTCAGAATTTTCCTAGAAAGTTATGGACAATCTTGCTTTTAGGGCAATCTAAGCATCCTCTTGAAAAAATAACTTATAGGATTCATTTCTAAATGCATGTTTCACAATTTTTTGAAAAACATTGTTGGACAAGGTTAAGTTTACTTGCCAAAACAATCTCACCGTTGGGGTTATTGTGTTTCAATCCCATTTTAGAGCTATTAACCATTTAGTTTTTTTTCCAATCTTGGACCTACTTCTATTTAACATTTTTTTAATGATTGAATATCAAGTGTGTTTTTCTTGAATTTTTTTCCCCTAATCCTCAACTTGAATCTTCAACACAAAATATTTTAATTTCAAGCTCAGTAGAGCAAAAAAAATTGATTAGGAAGCTCCAAAGCCTAAAAATCTACTCATAGGATGTATAAAAAAGCTTGTTTTTTTTACTTTAAACGTAGACATCTTACAATCTCTGCTGTCAAAGTTTGTGAAAATTTTCATACACATTTATATATTAGTCTAGTGCAAGATCCTATGGTTAGATATGCAAAAAAATTGAAAATTTTGAAAGCTTTGCATCTTGCAATAGAAATGGCAGTTTAACTTTTATTCTTCCATAGGTATAAACATTAATTCAAATTTTGCCAAGATTGTCCTAGTTGGGTTGGAAAGTTGTTGATTTACGGATTTAGGTTTTAAAAAATGAACTTGAATTTATTGAACTTTATATATTACAATTCTTACAAGATTCTATAAGCTCTTACAAAGCATTACTCTATTTTAGCATCCTTCACCATTTAGAGCAACTATGAAACTGTACATCCTCCATTTCTAGTACGTTTAGATTAAGATAGTAGAACTACATATGAATCTTATGAGTGTTACAAATGCCACAATTATAGGCATTATTTACTAGTTATGATATGTTATAATGTGGTGATTTTCTAAGAAAGCAAATTATTTAGATGAACCTTATTATTTACCACAAGTAATGAAATTTTAGAGAATTTTAATTCATGTTGGAAATAGGGACCTTGACTAAGCTAAAAGAGATCACAACATATAAGATTAATCACTACAAAATAGGTCTAAGTTGAGGTTTCCGTACATATCCTCCCATACTAGGAAGGGAAAGATCTCCTCCTATATTAAACTCATTGCCTACATTTAGACAAATCCAAATTTTAATGGTTTGCTATAACATTCACACTATTGAGATTGATAAGCTTCAATTCAAAGTTACATTTGTCAAATTCAATTTTCCAATCAACTTGTATTTTTTTTCCACAAAATATTTATATAAAGAATGAAAACAAAATTTTATTTTGTTTGGTCTAATTTCATAGATTTTAAACTCAATTTTCCAATATATTATCAAATTTTCCAAGTAATGGACAAAAGACATAATTTTTTCTTGAGGGTTTCAAAGTTTAAATTTTGGCTCCAGGAAGGATTTATAAAAAAAACACTTGTTGCACTACAATGAGCAAATTCCTACAAGTAAACACTACAAAAAAGATTAAAAATTTATCCACTCCACTTTGTTTCAACAAATATTGTTCTGTGAAAATTTTGTTAAAAAATTAACAAAAATGCTTTAGGATTTAAGTCAACCCCAAAAATTCTAAAAAAGAAGTGAAGGACCAAGAACTTGGACAATTTATTTGCTAATTGTTTTTTTGCATAAGAAGAAGAGTAACAATAGAATGTTGGAGCTCTTATTTTGAGTGAACTACTCAATTAAATATAGATTATTTGATTGCATGGTTTTGTAGATATCTAAACTTAAAGATCTACTTATGTCAATGAATAAAAAGGACATGGCACTTGGGAGAAGTGTATGTTATTGCAAACCTTTTGAAATGATTTTTTATTAGTAAAGATTAGAAAGTTGAAAATGCTTATCAAATATTTCAAAATATTTTGTCTATTTTAAAATTATAGGTGGAGCTTGCAATGCATGGTGGATAGTTAAATGAGAGCAATTTTTGAGAGAGCAACAAACCATGAGCCTCAAACTATACTACTCTATTCAAATTTTAGATTCACACTTAGAAATCTAGTTTGGAATTCTATGAAATAACAACATAGTCTATTTTCTAAAACTGAATTTTATTTCCAAAGGCAATCAAAATTATTAAAACAAGCACTAGTAGAAAACATGCTATAAACGACTATTGTTTATGACTACATAACTAGTCACATAGGACACTTATGAAAATAGGATGACTGGAGCGGGATTTTTGGCTCTAAATAATTTGGAACTAGTAATTGTTGACTAGATAGCTCAATCTTTGTCATCATGTTGCTTATGTAGAACTTCATTAGGGTGTGATTATATGGGGCAACTGACATGATTTGCACAAATAGAGGTTCATTATTGGTTGTTTTAGGAATGACATATTCAATTGATGTGGAAGATTTTAGATCATTTGTTAGTCATATTTTAGTAATGATTTTAGTTGCAAATGTCAAATGATTAGTCATTTTTGAGTTGTGTTATTTATATAATAGTCATATGATAGTCATTGGTGATGATGTGGGAGTTATTGTTTAATCATTTATATGTTGGTTAAGGGTTTCGGGTATAGTAATATAATTATACTATGATTGCACTTTGCCTCAAACTTCTTTTTATTTCCACACCATTATTTTTTTTGACGTTTTGTCCATTGAAAATTGTAGTCAACTACCAATTGAAACAACCAACAACAAAATAAAGTTGCTATTATGTAAGCTTAGGAGCATGAGCCCATGAGCCTAGAAGACTATACACCTATGTTAAAGGTGTTTATATTATAGAAACCTTCCAAACTGTAGTGTAACTAAGTTTTGAATACTTATTTTACAAGTGTTTACATGATAAGCATCGTTGAACAACAACAACAACAACAACAACAACAACATTTTAAGCTAAACCCTCACTTAGGAAAATTGGAGCATAAAGAAGCAGGCTAATACACTCATTAATACACAAAGTGGTGGTTGTGAATAGTTGGAGGGCACAACTTTTCCTAGGGATTGACATCTCTTGTGCTTGATGTGAAAGAGGGTTGGAAGCGACAATTTTCCACAAGGTTTATTGAATGCGATCCTAGTCAAATGGCTTGATAATTTGTGCTTTTGATTCTATACCTCACCTTGGATACTATTAGAAAACAAAAAATGGACCTATTTGACACGGCAACAATACTTACTTGGGTTGGCCTTGCCCAAGAGACTTARACCTGGGACTACTCTTTGCCCCCTATTTTGTGCCGCGTCAATTTAGCATTTTTTCACCTCCCCTAGCTACTTCGGGGCCTCCGATTGCAAATGTGAATTCAGAATTTGCAAATTCTGTCATATGTGGCAGATAAAAGAATCTCATGATCTCAGAGTTTTCCCCAGAGGTAAAAAAAAAGGGGCAATGAGGGGGGTCAGTTCACCCTGGCCGGCTGCCTGGTCTTGAGGGTGAGCCAGTTCAGTTTGGCACTTGAGAATTGAGTGACTGAGAAGTCTGCCCTTTCCCTTTCCCCTTTCCCCTTTCCCCTTTCCCCTTCGTAATTATGATCCTATGTGGCGGAGGCTTTTATGCGATGGAATTTGTTGTATTGTAGGCCGGAGATATAGGGCCAGGTACTGAAGGGAAGGTACAGCTCTCTTTTCTTTTTCTTTTCTTTTTCTCCTTTTTTTTTCCTTTTTCCCTTTTCTCCCTTTCTCCTCGGGAGTTGAAATGAAGGAGAGTTGACAAGTATTCTGTCTGTCTCATGAACCAACGAAACGAAAGCCTCCCAGCCAGCCCAGCCCATCCAGGGAGAGAGGGAGGCGCTCTCTCCCCAACTTCGAGGGAGAAGGAGGCTCGGGAACCTAAGTCTTAGTTTGTTTGTCTGGGACTCTGTCTTCAGGGCCAGGGGGAACTGACCCCTTCATTGCCCCTGTTTTTTTACCCCTGGGGAAAACACTGGAATTCTACAAGCTTCTAAAAACAAAGCAAAAGCTAATGGACTTTTACATTTAAGAAAAAAGTAAAAGGCAACTAGACGAGTATAAATAAATTCAATCTTTTGTTATTGAATACATTGCATTTGATTTGTATATCGATTAAGTTTATAGTATATACCAAATTTAAGAATTAGGGGATTGTAGATCAAGCATAGAATCGAGCCCGATGGCAATGATTGAGCCAAATTCTCACATTCAAGTAGCGTGTTCAAACACAACAATGGACCAAATCTTTCCAAATATTGCACCCATCAAAAGTCTTGATGAGCAATTTTCAAGTTTGTGTAACCATGAAAGTACACAAGTAGAGTTTGAAAAAACATCAATTAAAGACAAGGTGGACAAATATTTCCTTGTCTTTGATTTGAATGGAACTTTGGTGAAACATGTTAAAGAACATGTTTGTACAAAGACGAAAAACCAATATAGCATGCGGCCTAAACTTAGGGAATTCCTCGTTTTTTGCTTGAATAATTTTGAAGTTGCGTTTTGGACTTGTTCATTCCGGGAAGATGCATTGAAGATCATAGATGCTGTGAAGATGGAATGTGAACTTCCAATGCTTAGCGACTGCAAGTTATTTAGTAGGGAGGATTGTGACGTGTCAAAATACAAAGATTCTCATACTCCCCCCAAGGGAATTTTGTTCAAAACTTTGGGTACTATCTTCAAAGACGACAAGCTAGGGGGCGAGGCCACGTGTTTGAATACCCTCTTGATTGATAATAGCCCCGTAAAAAATTTATTGAATGGTCCATATAATGTGATCCATCCCGAGAAATTCCGGATCACAATTGAAAGTGAAAACGACTCGTTACCATATTTGACTATGGTTTTACAACCGTACCTTCAAAAATTAAAGAACTCAGGAGGCATATCTATCCCAACATTTTGTGAGCAATTTCATTTTGGTAATGAGCGTTGGGATCGTTCGGATCCAAAAACAAACTTATATTGTGAGCTAGATAAAGGATCAATGATATAGAATCTAGTTTACAGATGTTTACAAATTCATTGACAAACAACTATTATAAATAGTAGTTAAACACCCATTTGTGGATTGAAATTGCATACTTGAAAATCTTTATCACCTCAAGTGATGTTTTGAAATTTTAACAAAAGCAATTGTTGTTAGTACATAAAGTACTATTTGTAATTTTTGAATATGATAATTATTGGTTTTCACTCAATTCTTGACATTACTAAAATATTATCTAATTTATAACTTTTTTCCTTTTTTTTTATATCTAATGTCTAATCAAAATTTTATCTTCTTTGTCAATGGTAACCATTATAATGTAAAACAAGAAGTCATCATATATAGTGTGGACTGAAGGACAACTACAGTAAGTTACTGTGCGAATTCCATTGACATCCTTTCAAAGTTTCGTATTTCAGGGAAGGTAGTTGCATGATTGAAGATACTGTATATTTAGGCTGCCGGTGTTAAAGACCTACAGTAGAAGCATACAGAATTTTTTTATTTTTTTTATTTTTTGGGGGGTGAAAGAAATGCAAGCCGGCATCCCGAACTTTCGTGCCTGGGTAGGGTTCGTTGATGCCGGATGAGGTCCTTGGCTTCTTTCTTTAAGGCTATCTTATAGCTAGGCAGGCATATCCTAAAGTAAGTTTTGAAGGTACACCAAATAGTGAAATTAGGTTGCCCCTCACTAATTTCTTGACATTCCACACTCATATAAATATATATTGCGTATGTACAAGAATGCACTACTTTTGAATTAGCTATTGGTGTAGTTGGAATTCCTGAACCTTCATGTGTACAAATATAAATATTTGTAGAAATACTTGTTGACTTTGATGGTTTGTAGAGTAACTTTCTTGTGGTAAGGCAACCTAATTGTAAAGGCAACCTAATTTCACTATTTAGTGTAGTGTCCCTGTGGTCCGTCCGTCTTCAGTTTCAGTTTGAGTGCATCTGGTTGGTTTAGCAAGTGAGACGGACCCCCACTTGAATGGAAGGAAGGAAAGGCACTTGCGTGGCTGGCCTCCACTGCTCTACTGTAGTGCTACACTGTAATTAAGTTCTTACGAGATTATTTTTAGTACTTCTTATCTACACTAAATAGTGAAATTAGATTGCCTTTACAATGGCCAGGGTGAACTGACCCTCATTGCCCCTCACACAAGGTAAATGTAAGAAATGCCCCCTATTTTGCGCCGTGTCAATTTTGTATTTGTTCACCTTTCCTAGCTAATTTGGGGCCTCTGATTGCAAATATGAATTCAGAATTTGCAAATTTTGTCATACATGGAAGGTAAAAGAATTTCAATGTTTTCCCTAGGGATAAAAAAAGGGACAATGAGGGGGTCAGTTCATGTTGGCCCTTTTTACAATTAGGTTGTCTTTACAATTAGGTTGCCTTACCCTAGAAAGTTACTCTACAAACCATGGAAGTCAACAAATATTACTACAAATACTTTCATTTGTACACATGAAGGTTCACGAGTTTCAACTACACCAATAGCTAATTCAAAAGTAGTGCATTCTTGTACATAAACAACATATATTTATATAGTGTGGAATGTTGAGAAATTAGTGAGGGGCAACCTAATTTCTCTATTTAGTGTAATCAACTTCTTGAATGAATACCTCTATACCACAGGCAACACTTGCCTCCATTTGATTTTTTATTGAAGACCAATAGATTACATATGATTGTTTGATGTTAGGTATTTTGTTTGGTTTGTATATGGTCGAGTACTTGCTTGTCTATTTTAGTATATTGTTGTAATAAATGACAACTTTGCTTCACTCTTAACCCCTTAATGCCTAACACACCAAATTTTGGTGTTGAAACAACTTTGAAATTAAATAGATTGAAATTAAATAGAACTTACCAAGTTATTGTTTTGTAAATGATTCTCTTGACATTCAAAATTGTTTAAAAGTCTAGTTTTAGCATCAAAAACCCAATTTTCAAAATGATTGATCATGATTTTTCAATTCAAGATTTTGTGCAAAGGGGCCTATGATTGCAAATTTTGATTTTCTAATGTCAAGGGCAATTGAAAATGAGCCTCAAATACATAAGATCTTGGCTAAAAAATCACATTGGGAATTCATTTTATAAAATTATAGAGTAGAAATGAGAAGTTGTAAATTGATTGCATTAATTTATGCATGTCATTTTCTTTAACCTTACACTTTTATGGTGACCTCAATTTTAGATTTGTCATGTGAAAAGAGTATAGAAAGACTTCAAATCACTTTCACTATTTTAACCATTTCATAATCAAAGATCATAATGTTTGAATCCATAAGTGAAATTGTTGTGTTTTCTTTTCCCATGTGATCTCTAACAAGTCTAGTTTGAATTTATATAGTTACAATTAAAAAAAATTGATAAAAACTTATCTAGATCATGTTGTCTTTTTGCTCAATCTAGAGCAAATTTCAAGAATCTGTAGAAGGCTTTGGACATTTAGGGGTTACTGGAAAATTGAAAGCTGTATTTTAGTTGATTTTTTTAGACAAACCACCATGGATGCAAATTTGGTTGAAATTTGGTAAAATTTGGTGTACACAACAATTGAGAGTGTAACTGAGTCTACAATATACTAAGGTATAGGAKCACGGGTCGTGAAAGCTACCTTAAACATAGAAATTCAATAACATTGTATATGTATAGGGCAGTGCCCAAGGAGGAGGGCATTTCACGATATAAAGGGCCAACGAGGAGGGCGTAGCCCGACGAGGAGGTGCCTTATATCGTGAAATGCCTGACTACAAGGGACATTGCTCGACGTGAATCATGAGCATGAACATCATGAAATACTTGGGATGAAATAGCAAAATTGAATGAAGAATTCATAATGCTCAACTGCGCAGGTTTGCCCACGTAATTGGGCATTACAGATGATTGCACAGCAGAACCCTCCCAAGAAATGAATGGACGATTTCTTGGGAGTGGTTTATTGAAATCATAAACAAAGCCAAGAGAAAATTTTGCCCAAATTTTGCACAAAATCAGTTTTAGAATTAGTTGAATGGAATAAAAAAAATAAAAAATCTCTTACCTTTGGCCAAGTGTTCCATGATCTTCTTCATTCAATAATCATCCATCATTGTAGTCCAATTAAAACCAGGTAATTTTTTTATTCCAATGGACAATTAAATGACATATTCCAAATTGTGTACGGTACTCATTTTAACCCCTCAGTGCCTAGGAGCAGCCCCATAGCAACATGGTGAAGGAAAGCAATGGACAACATTCCAATGTTATAGAAGATCAACGGTACAAAACCCTTTGGAGGTTTGTTTCACCGTGTTGCTATGGGGTTGCTCTAAATTTTTCCAAATGTATTTTTGCTATAAAATAAGAACATGGACTTTAGTTATAGTTATCCCCAATAAAGAAAATTATAGTTTTCTCAAACTCTAACTATGTAGATGTTTATCTTAGGACTAACCATAGTCAACCACTTAAGCAATTCCACGTATCTTCTGGAAGTGTACGAGGTATTGTAAATTTTTTTGCCATGTAGGATGATAGAAATCACGGGGATAGCCAAGTTTTTTTTTTGTCCTTGATTTCAAATTACTATAAGTTTTGGTAACCCAAAGTTGGCATGAACCCATATCCAATGTAGAATCTTCCAATTTTGATTACTGAAGAACTACTTTCCCACTCACTACTTCAAGACACGTGTCATRAACTTATTAGTTCCAATCTTCAAAAGGAGTAAAAAACACATTCCAAGCTTGGATTGGAAATATGTTCCACCCTTAATTGGTTGGAATGGTTGACAGGTACCTACAGGATTGGTAAGGATCCTTGGTTGCAAATGGGAGTATCTTGCTTATTTAAGCGCATACTAGTTTTGACTGTGAAATTGTGTAAGAGTTGTGAGATTATAACCAAATATATATATAAATATATACAAATAATAATAATAACATATAATATATACAAATAATAATAATAACATAT
Source organism: Pleurozium schreberi (assembly GCA_006891605.1). Classification (NCBI taxonomy): domain Eukaryota; kingdom Viridiplantae; phylum Streptophyta; class Bryopsida; order Hypnales; family Hylocomiaceae; genus Pleurozium; species Pleurozium schreberi. Next base: position 92,878 of record VACF01001626.1, read on the forward strand.
AATATATACAAATAATAATAATAACATATAATATATAATATAAGTATGCTGTTTTCAAACTTACAAAAAGTAGAACATATGAGATAGGGGTGTAGGGGTCTAATAAGTTCCAGGTCCCCCAAGCACCCACTCTCACTTGAGTGTGAATTCCTCTCAAAAGTGCACAACACTCCAGCGGCCTGGTCGTGGACGGCACGGGAGAAGAGAAGAGTCTCCTTGGARGGGGGGAAACAGACACCCACTCCCAAACACACTAAATGACAGGCCAGGGTGAATTGCCCCCTCATTGCCCCTGTCACAAGGTAAATGTAAAAATTTCAGTGTCATAATTTTTTTTTTGTAAATTTTGTCATACGTAGTAGATAAAAGAATTTCAATGTTTTTCCCAGGTGTAAGAAAAGGGGCAATGAGGGGGGCAGTTCACCCTCGCCCTAAATGACACAGCTTGAATTTGGTGTTATTAGAGTGCATATTTTTCTAAAATTACCAATGTGCAAATATGTCAAGTGGTTGACCAAACCAAAATTGCATTGATTTCAGTTCAAAACTGGATTTGCCACAATGAGGTCATAGACTTTAAGAACACAAAATTTAAAAAAATTACCATGTTGGAAGAACCTAATTTCAAATCCATTCCAACAAATTTTACTTCAAAAATGATAATATTATGTTTATTATCAAATTTTGAAGGAATTTTGAAATTTTCCTTTGAAAATTTATAAAAAAATATTGGTGACAACATTGGTGAATCTAACCATACGGATGGAATCTACAACTTTCAGTCTACAACTTTCATTTGCATACCAATTCCAAATTATACTTCCAAATAGCACTTTACAATGATTTTTCTCAAATCGTCAATTTTGGAGATGAATCGAGACGCTCTAGGGTTAACTGTACAGACTTCCATTGTAGACTTGGGATAAAAAAAAAATCCCATAATCGAAATTGCTTTGGCCGGGCCAACTATTTTTTTTTAAACATACAGACTTCAAGGTCCGCAATAAGACTGACACAACACAACATCCATGACCAACGTTTACACTTCCATGACCAACGTTTACACTTCCATGGGAGAAACTCTATAGTTTAGGAGTAGCTAGGTCTTTTGTCATACTAAAGACATCTTTACAGTACACTAGTGACCAAAAGTTGGTTTGGATCATTTTCTTGGTTACAACTCTTTGTCATGAGGTGTATAGTAAACTTGCCAATTATCGCACAAAGAAAATCCAAATCCTCCTTCACATAAATATAGAGACTTGCATGTTTTGAAATTTGGCATGATTATTTAATGTCATGTTAAGATTCATCTTCAAAAAACAGAATGCAAAAAAAAATTCTTCCTATAAATTTTATTGCAATTTAAAGGCAATGAAGTTGAAATCTAGTTAAAAATTTCTTGCATTCCTTCACCACACAGTGTGCGGTCATTGGGCGGTGATATATACAAGATTTGGTTCCGATCACAATTGAAATGGTAGTTGAATTGTGCGGTTGGTGTTTGGTAATTGGAAGTTTTTGTTGTGTGGTTTCGGGAATTGTGTGGTAAATGGCCGGTTTACTCTAACCAAGAGCCAATATCATCTCAATTAGTGGTCACTTCCAAGAGTGAAAAAGCAAACCTGGACCGGTCTTTGGAGGTTGGTTTCTTGAAAGAAACCCTCCCCTCCCCTCCTCCTCCCCCCCCACAATATTTGATAATTCACTCTTCTTTTTTACTCATCTTCTACACCTTTTTCTTCTCATCTTCTATTTTCAACCACTAGAATGCTAAAAAATAAAGGAAGAAATTTGTAACCAAGGGGAATACAAAGTTTTTTCTTAAAGCTATAGTAAATAGTACACAGAGAGAAATAATATACAATGACCATGTGATTATTTTTTACAATGAAATTAGCAATGATAAAATGATAAAGTTCATTTATTACATTAAATACTTCAATAACAGTTTGATTATTTAAGTAAAACTACAATTACATTAAAAAAAATGCATTTCGTGTAGAAAATGTTCAACAATTTAGAAGGAAAAATATACCATCAATAAAATTGTCATCTGGTAGTAAAAAATATGCGTTTAGAATAGTGAAATTGTAATAATACAACATGTTCAATTGTAAACAGTAATAAAGACCAACAAAATTGGACCAATCACTTTTGTGGAGATGCCGCTTGGTTACCTTGAAAATCCAATGAGATCGACAATTTCTTGAGGTTTGTCTTGTTGCAAATAAAAATGACCATGAAATCTTATCTATATTAGGACATATAGAATTTCGTATCATTTTATCATCAATTTTTAACCTAGGTCACTCTTCATTTATCATACTAGTGTAGAATGAACTTGGAATGGCCAATGGTCCACATGTTTTGGTATAGCCTTAGTGTGTAGTTTGAAAAGCCCTTGAAAGCAAACTAGAAGTTCAAGTCGAATTTTAAAAATAGTGTTTGGAAAATCAAAAACTTCCTCCGCCCTCCATTTTCTATTGGCTTCTCTATATAATCATTGTGGGCAAACTATTTTGATTATTCTTTAGCAAATATTACAAACTTATGTAGAGTTCTAGAAAACTCTTTGTCTCTTTTGCAATGTCTAGCCAATCCTAGGCAAATGGAAGGCCATCCCCAAAAGGCCAAGCCAAGACCATATCATTCTAGCTACAAGCCTCTAACACTACTATAACAAGGATTCCAAAAACTGAGGTAGGAGGCTTGAAATCTGCTCAAGCTCTAAAACGGACCACCTCCTCAAATGTACACTATTTGTGCATATTGCTTTTTCATCTTTAGAGGAATACAAAAACAATGCACATGTGAGGAGGAAGGTGGTTTTAGAGCCCTATGCCATTTCAACTTCAAAATTCCATAACTAATTCTACAAAGCTCCAAAAGATATGAAACGACTTGGGTTAGATGACAATTTTACTTGTTTTTCAAGAAAAATCCATTGAAAATATTTCAAGAAAAACCCATTGAAAAATATTTCAAGAATTTGTGACTCTCCAAAATTCAATTTGAACTCTTAGATGGGCGCTTTATGGACCTCCTACCTTAGTTAGAAAATCAAGAACTTCAATGCACATCCTTATACAAAAACTTGAAAAAAATAAGCATAACCATTTTTTTTTCAGATTTGAAATTTGATGCTAAAAACAATGATTTTAGATATTACTATTTTTAAAACACTAAAAATTGTTTTTCGTAAAATTTTGTTTAACTTCAAAGTTTTATTGGCATCAAGTTATGGTGCCTTGCGCATTTAAAGATCAACCACCATCAAGGTATGGTAATTTGAACTCTTTGTTCAACATTGTGGATGGTGATATTTTTTCCAAACACTTTTTCATTTGATCTACCTACTCCTATTCATGCCTATAAATAAATCATTTTCAAATTCAAAAGTTATATTCATATAATCATCATTGAATTGAGATTTTTCTCTTTTTGTGAATTCTTATAACTTTCAAACAGCATGCTTACATTCATTGCTCAACCTCAGTTCCTTCCTTTCTCATTTTGATGTAGCACAAGCAAATTGGGCTTCTTTGTCAAAAAGTATTTTATGTGTCTTTTTCAAATTTTTCAATGTTTTAGTTTCAACCAAAGTTCTTTTTGAAATTGTCAAGATGGATTTCTAAGACACATTGTCTTATGATAAGCTTTTGCAAATGATAGCATCTAGAAGGTGGAACCCTATATTTATTGGATTCATGAAACTTGAATGGGCCGAGCAATTGATCCACAAAAATTCAAAACACCAAAAGTTGTTATAGGTTTTGACATATTCTTGACATCATTTTTAATACTCTTTCTAACACCCTTCTTGACTTTTTGTAGGCTCTTTTTGACAATTTCAGTGTTACTTTTTTCAACTTATCATATTCGATACTTTTTTTTGATATTTTTTTAACACAAAAGCGGTAACCGTTGTTTGAAATAGTGTAATTTACTTTCAATGGTCATAAAGTCTACTTTCTACAAAAACAAAAAAATTAAATGTTACTTGTAAACAATGTTAAATTAGAAAGAACAAGTTTCTATTCAATGGTGTTGAATATTTGTTCTGTCTTTATTGTTGCTCTACACTAAATAGTGAAATTAGGTTGCACCTCACTAATTTCTCAACATTCCATTATATACAAATTTTTATTGTTACTGTACAAGAATGCACTACTTTTGTACTAGTGTAGTTTGAACTGATGAACCTCCATGTATACAAATGGAAGTATTTGTAGAATTTTTTGTTGACTTTGATAGCTTGTAGAGTAACTTTCTTGGGGTGAAGCAACCTAATTGTAAAGGCAACCTAATTTCACTATTTAGTGTAGATAGCAAGGATTATGTCTTTTGTTTTCCTTGCTAATCACGTGCCAAACATCACCATTCCAAATGACAAAACCAACAATGTCATTTTCAAACGGTCATAGGGTTTGCATCCAACACATAGTATTAAAAGTAAATGTCATCTATGATATACTTGAGAGGCCTACATCCAAATGACTCTTTATTYACAATGGATGAACATTGCTTATTTTGAGAGAACACTACTCTACTTCTTTATTTTGTACACCTCTAGTGTTGTTTACAACAAACATTGCAAATACTATGGATGTTTTTAATTTATACTAAGTTACTTTCCACCACAAGACATTTTTGTGAGTGAATTTATTTTTTATTTTTTTTGAAATTTTCACCCCTTTGCCTATTTGTGGCACAATAATTTTGATTTTAACTAGGGCTTAAGTGCTCTTCGCACTACCAACAATGCTTGGTTGAAGGTGTCAAGGTTCCCCTCTTGGGACTTTTGTGACCTCTTTTTATTACATGGACATTAGATCAAATATCTAARCGTGTTCCAACAAAAGAGTTGAATCACATTGGGATGAAAAGACATTTGTAAACAATGACAAATCCCTCAAAACAATCGTGGTTTTAGTTATATTGAGTGATCTATATTGAGGATGGAAACGCATTCCTCACGTGGACAACAATCTTCACGTGACTATCTCCTCAAAATAATGATGTTCCACAATTTGGCTTCAAGTTGCATTGCCTCAAATTCCATAGCTTTGGTCATTTGGGTTCAAAGGAATGCAATGATTGCTCAATTGCACCGCACATCATCAATACAAGAATCCCCAAATATCATCACTGAATATCAGCTGAACTACTAAACCAAGTTCCTACGTGAAGGTCTTCATTGGATTTATTTTAAAATTGAAGGAACAATTTTATTCATTCCGAAAGGTAACATGCCAAGCAGGGCATGAGCGGCGCTGTAAGTTCGAAGTCCACAGTATTTCCGAACCCATAGTAATTACAATGTTTGGTGGGGTGTGAATTTTCAAAGAGAAAAAGAAGCCTGGCTCAGTTTTCCTTCCCTGTCTCCTAATTTTCCGGCCTGGCTGATAAGCAGTGAGCCGCAGAATTGCCCCCCATGTGAATAAATAATGTAACTTAATGAATGAAGTGAATGACCGGGGTCGGTCAGTGTTGTTGCCAAGATAGGTAAGCTTAAGGTAAGTGAAGAGTGAGAGTAGGGTTTGAGGCCGCCGCACACATTCTGCACACATTCTCCATATTCTGCTCACTCCAGGCCAACTGGGGGGCATGGGGCTGCATCAAGTTTGGGCGTTCCTGTCCGGAGAACCGGGCGGAGTGGCGGACCCTTCGGGGCAGCAACCGAACTGACCCGGCCCATCTGCCCATTCGGGCACAGGGCAGCGGGCAGACCCGAACCACAACCTCCGAGCCTACGCCAAGGTGGGGGCCAGGTCAGTCCTAGGGGGGAGGGGGAGAGGCMTGGCGATGGTGGAGATGATGCCTGCGCCCGCCCCACCTCCGGCACTCCGACCGACTGCTCTCGAGCTTTCCACGACGAACAGTTGGTGGCGATGGATGTCTTCGTCGTCGTCATCATCTGGGGCTCAATCTGAAATTTTCCTTCGCGACAGCGGCACGAGCTTCCGCAGCCAGGTCCGCGAAGTATTAAGTTAAACCTTCGCTGCTGTGTGCGACTCAGGGCTTGGGGGGTGTTGTGGGAGTTTCAGCAGCGGGGGCTCTCGTCGGGTTGGGTTCGTAGCTTAGCTTAAGTGCTGCTGCCTGGTTGCGATGGCCATGGCGATGCTGCTGCCTCCGTTGCTGTGCTTTCTCCGGATTTTGAAACCGCCCGAGATTCGTCATTGTTAGTTGCGTGGGTGCGTGATTGAGTTTGTAGAGGGGTGGAATTGAGGGGAGCGCGGTGTAATTGTGTGATGTGATCGGCCGTGGAGACAGACATGCGCTGGCGAGCGGTTAGCATGTAGCGCAATGTAACGGTCGTGGGGAGGGAGCCGCCGAGGTTTTGGAGCGATGAGTGTGGCGGTTTGGTTGTTCACGGAGTTTGAGTTTACCGACGAGTTGTTGGATTCGCTTCACGATGTTTAGTGTAGTTGGCAGTCGCCACGAGGAGAAGATGACGAAGAATGGGGTCAAGTATCAGACGAAGCCGAATGGMGTGAAGCCCACGAATGGGTCGGACGTGTTCGTCCGCGGAGGGTTCCACCCTCGGGAGCAGTATCGTTACCACTACCATCAGCACCGCCATGATGTGGGGGGCGCAGCTTACGAGACGAGTATCAAGAAGGGCATGCAGCAGCAGGTGTTCTGGCGAGGTCCTGTGGCGCACCAGCAGAGAGGGCTTAGTAGTTATGGTAGTAGTAGCAGTAGCAGCAACATTAGCGGTAGTAGTAGCAGCAGCAGAAGCAGCAGCTCCCACAGTAGTACGGTCAAAGGGGAAACAGGGCCGATGACGCCGTCGCAACAGGGGCCTGAGGCAACGCCGGTGTGGACGCTCCTGCCGAAAGATCTGGTGGAGAAAGTGTTCGCATTCCTACCGCTGCACAGCCTGTTCCAAGCCCGATGCGTGTGCAAGTGCTGGCAGAACGTTGGGCTGTCGAATAATCTCGTCAAGCTGCGTGCGGAGGCACCCGCCACGCCCCCTTACTACCCCGTTTTCCTATCCAAGGGCGAGGACCGGCGATGGTGCGCGTATGATCACGTCCAGCGGAAATGGCTGCACCTCCCGCCGCTCACATTCCTGCCGAAAGAGGCRAAGCACGTCCTCGCGGGCGATGGCGGGCTGCTCTGCTTGAGCGAATCGCCTTCCTCGGCATTGAACTTGGTGTGCAATCCCATCACGGGGGAGGTCGAGAAGGTGCCGAGCTTGAGCCAGGAATACGAGCCCGGGATCACGCACATGGTGGTGAATGGGCGCAACCACGGCTTCCAAATGATCGTCACGCTCACGCATTACATGGAAAGCACGCATGTGTTCGAATCCAGGAAACGTTTCTGGCAAGCCACTAGCTCCTTGCCGCCCCATTTCCTCCTCTGGGGACGCCGCAGCTCCGCTTTCTGCCAGGGATTCCTCTACTGTGTGGCCTTGGAAATTGGGGGCATGAACATGGAGGGGCTCATTGCATATGATGTGAAATCCGGTGWGTGGACGGAGGTTCATGAGCTGCCTCGCGGGATGCGTGACGAGCCGTATGTGTTATCCTGCGGGGGCAGAGTGCTGGTGGTTGCTGCGCAGAAGAATACGAACGGCCGGCTCACGAGCATCCGAATTGTGGAATTCGAAACCGTGACGAAGCAGTTCCACGAGGTCACGGAGATGCCTCAGAATGTGATGCTGGATGTGTTCAAATGCAGAGGCGGATGGAAACCAGTTGCGTTCGGCGACAGGATCTGCGTGGCGTCTAAGAAGACTCTTTCAGTGGCGGTCTACGACATGGTTCGTCGCTCGTGGCATGAGCTGCCTAAATGTCCGCTCAATACCAAAGTAGATGTGGCCACATTCTGTTACGGACCTAGCTTGCAGCCTCTCCAATGAGGACCTACAACAGCATCACTATCACCAGCATCCCCCCTTTTCACTCTCTGATCTCTTGTAAGTAAAAAAGCCTCAGGACGCCAACTCCAATTCTTTCGCACCAATTGCATGCCCGTTTTGCTACTGGGTTATGCTGACTTGCTTGCTCTCCCGCTGACTTGGACCATGACTTGACTTGCTTGCAATTAGATTTATGTAAATTCTTCCTGTTCTTGTTGCWTTTCACAGTTATACCTGYTGGTTCTGTTTCTCGTGAGTTTCTGGAGTCCGGGTGGAGACGACTGATGCTTCTTTGGTGACATCATCCACTTGAATGTAGGCCACTGGGTTCRTTCTCTCCATGAACACTCTGGGTGTCACCTGATCAGCCAGAACTTCTCCCCTGGGGGTTGATTTCTTTCTTGCAATGGTTTTGTGTCTTGCATCTTGCATTGCTCTATTGACTGCTTACGTTCTTTTCTCACATCTTGAAGCTTTGTGTTTTCTTGAAGAAGCAGTGGCACTGTAATGGAAAGGTTTTGGCAATGTAGGGTTTGAGTGAACATTAGGGTTACTTGCGAGCTCACTGTTTGGGATGCTTTCCCTTTTAGCTCTCTTCTCGAGGCAGCGTTTTTTTAATATTTTTTTTGGTAGGAGATTGGAACCTGGCAACGGGGATTGGATTGAGGTTCATGCAGCTGGAAACATATTCAACCCGAATCGGTCACTGCATGGGATTTGTAGATTGCCCACATTGGCATAACTCACAGATAGTCCTTTTTTTTARGGAGCTAGCGCTGCCCATTTCCCGAATAYTGGACTCATTATTCAGCGGTTAGATTTGATCACGTTTCTTTGTGCAGGATGGGATTCAGTTTCCATTAAGTTATAATTTATCGTCTCTACTGAGCATTTATGTGAATAAAGAAATGGTTTGCTTTCTCTTAAAGCTGGTTTACTAGTCGTTGGGATGTGTGTGGGGTAGACTGAGTTTACTGTTGAAGGTCCCTTCCACTTCTAGGTCGGCGACGGCSAGCCCCTTGCCCYTTGTTTTCAACAACCCTACTMTGCATGCAATTTAAGAATGCGTGTMGTAGGCTATCKACGAAGCAAAGACATCAAAGCAACAGTGTGATATCCTAAAGCTGCATCAATTTTCCAATGAACTTGCAAGAGTGTTCACGAAAAGATAAGTCATCAGTTCATCACATCACATTTGAATATAGCTTGAAATCTATGCCTCCCGTGGGATGTGACTGCTCTGTGTGAGAATTCAAAGCTGCCAAGCCAAAATTCTACATGAAAACGTACCAGCAGCTCCAAGTCTGTCAGTTGTTATGATAGAAAGGTCTTGAAAGTTTTCTACTCAAGATACAGTACATCCAGAATCACCCTTTGGGGGGGCCATCCATGGTGGGTACTGTTTTTAATGGCATCTGACCTTCAATCAAAAGTACAGCCCTTTCAAAAGCAGGCTGGGCTGAAGCAGTAACCATTCCAATGCTGGTAAACCCTCTTCAACTAAGGCATGCAAACCCAAAATGGGCAAAAGCCCTGAGGTGAAACGGGTGGTTTCACTAGCAAAGTTTTTCCCTTTTGAGAGTTCACCATCACCATAATACATGTTGACCAAGGAGACCAAAAAGCATTGAGGCACTTGGAGGGCACAACAAAAGACCAATTCTTGACATGTAAGAGCCAAGAAGTGCCATTATCATTGGGGCAAGTTTTTGTTGCTATTTTGGGAGCCACACAAAACTTATTGGTGTTGTCCCTCTTTTTACATGGTAGATTGAGGATGCTCTCAGTGAGACAACACCATCCTCCATCATGTCATGTTCAATCACCACGGTAAAACCCTAGAAATCAATTCATGTTCATTTTCATTTTCTATTTTTCTTCTTGAAATGTATAAATGCAATCATGCCTATGACCAAAAAATGTAGAAGAATCTATGTAGATGCAAGGAAAACTAAATTAGGCCAAGTTCTTTTGGATGGACCCTTGAAAAGTGCCCCTACCATAGCCATGGTGGGAGTTGATTCGCAACCTTCCCACTCTTGCATTGTCTCAAGGTAATTCAGAGAGTAAGGGTGGCAATGCTCTTAGCCATGTTCAAATTTGTAAAAGAAGGTCAATTTGGGCAAGAGAGTGGAGAAATTTCAATTTCAATTTTAATCCTTGAAGGACGGACCAATGGCTGTGGAAATCATGCATTTTTTATACCATGTGACGTCATTTACTTTGAAAAGCCAAATATACTCATTAGAAGTCAAAGTACTAGAAAAGATCTTCCCTTTCCACTCCTAATACTGAGGATGAAAAGTTGCAATTTTGTCCTACTCGGTTTGATTCTCTATCGTCTAGAGGACACAAAATGTCCGCCGAGGCATTCAAAGATTAATAGATCTATGTCACCCTAAATCAATGACAAGATTATGTGGCATTTTTTTTGACAAAATCTACTTAATCCAATAAAGAAACACTTTACTCTAGTAGCAAGGAAGGTCTTTGGTCAATTAAGAAAAGTTTTGAGAGGAATGGCTTTAAAGGAAAAATTATAGAAATAATGAATGCCTTTATTCACCGAGGAATCTAACAATTTTAGAATGACTACCTTTGGAATAGGGTGTGTATTTGTAGTATAAAGTTATGCCAAACTTTATCCTCATTTTGGGTAATAATATCAATAATCTTGATATGGAAGCCCAAAATTTTTTAATAGACTCTTATTTTTTCAAAATGCTATTCTTCCAATTCACCACAAAGTTTTGTTTCCTTGTTGGATTTAGCATTCTTTAGTTTCAAAATTCATAAGAAATAACTCTTTAGGCCATTGGATAGATCTATGACATTTTTTTGACAACTTATGCTATTGAACATATTCATTGAATAAGGGAAGGCTCTTTGTTCACRAAAATTTCTTCAAATCTATCCATACTAATAAAAAAAAAGACTTGTTTTTGAATTGAATGTTAAATAAATGTTGACATTATCATACAGTATGAATATGAGTATTGACTCATTAATTTTGACCATAATCGATGCACTTAAATTAAGTATTTAGCCCACACATATGTACATACATGGAATTGATACAAGTGCATATCATTGTCTCAAAACATTGTCTCAAGAAGTGATGCGGTCATACCAAGGCTACTACACCAGATTCCATCATAACTATGAAGTTAAAGCGCATTTGTATGAAAACAAAACAAATCACACTAGTCTAGATCAGTTGCAAAACATTATCACACACACAAAACATAGTCAAAACAATGTCAGTTACTGTTGCAATATTACTTACTATTGACTTATTGTTGGAGTTATCGATAAGGCATGCTACCAAAGGGGGCATCTACAAAAATAAGAGCATTAATGACCAAGGTGGAAAATAGTGAAATCCTTTTTTTATGATTAGATTAAAAAAATAGTTTTGGGGAAAAAAATCTGGACGGATTCAATCTCATCACTAATCCAAATATGAAAATACTTACTTTGAAAAGAGAGACTGAATAAGAATGTCTTTTTGATGTTGGCATAAATTAAGAGTTTTTAATTTTGGTTCCTACAAAAAGTCTCATATATAGAGTATCTTGAAGGACAAATGCATYCGACGGGTAGAGTTTTATGGTCAAACTTGAATTTCACTTAGTTTTGATTTTTGATGTTTTGGAGCTTGAATAAAAAATGCAGTTCCAACAATCTATTATTTATTTTACAAATTCATTAAAATAATATTTTTTGTGACACTTTGAAGGACGCATCTTCAAAAAACTTTAAATACACCTCTTTTGAACTTTTCTATCAAATGTCTCATAGTGTGAGCTTAGTAAGTACACCAAGTACACCATGATTTTTATCACTATCATTTCCAATTTTGCCATAAATTCAAACTATCTTAAGCATTTTTGTAATTTTTATGTTTTTTTACAAAGAAATTATTTTTAAAAATGAAGTTGATTTTATTTATGTATTTTAATAAATAAATGGTTTTAAATTTTGGATATGATTGTATTACTGAATGTAAAAACTATCAAGTTTTAGAATAATATATTTTAAAGTAGATATCAAATGAAATTTGACCAAATGAAAACATGGAATGTCCTTTAAAGGCTTATTGTAACATTTTTGTTCTCTAGCATGTAGAAAATCAACTTAACAAACATTTCCATTATTCAAACTACAACAACTTTTAAAAGCAACCAATGATAGGCATGAGTTTTTTTATAGCAATTATTGAAAGTTGAGACGTTCAAGGGTGTCTATTGAAGGGAGTCTATTGTTGTTTAAAGGCTATATTTTTAAGTTTAGAAATTTGTATATTATTATTAGAGCATCAAAATATTACAAAACTACTTTCCAAGTGCATCTATCTTGGGTTTGCTAATAAATTTGTCAAATAAATTTGTTCATTAGACCTTTGAAGTAAACCTTAGAATTTTTTTTACTTTTAGGCATTCTACCTCAGCAAGTGATGCCAACCTATACACCTTTATTAAAAGGTACACTCTATCATGCCTAATGGTTTTGAAAGCTACTTCAAATACCTAAGAACTAGAGTAGTGTTGTTTATGTGTATTTTATAATGTTTAGGTGAATCTATATGACAAGGTTGTGTTTATTGTTTTATAATTTTTTCTTATGAAGTAATATATAAATTGAAAATTTGATTGCAATTACTTGAATTGTGTCAGTAGTTGCTTGTGGGATTTCAAAATAGTTGGCTTTGAACAATTGGTAATGAGGTAAAGTCTCCATTAGTTCAAACAAAGAAGATATAGTGCATATTGCACCTGAGAGTTTAGGCTATTGGCACCAATGAATGCATTGGATGTCAATTCACCACGTGAAGGATTGGAGGTGTTTCTTAAGAAAAATTGTCAAAAACGACCATCTTTTGGTGCATTGACCATAATTCAAAAGTTTTTTTTTTCCAATTGTACAATAATGTAGCAGACTTTTACACTATTGTTCTTCTAGCATGCACAGACCTCGAGAGAACAAGAGCCATCAAAAAGATCCAATGACGCTCTTGAGAGACCACTTTCTATATCACAACTTGGCTCAAATTGAGCACAAATTCATGTCCTTGTATAAAATTCATTTGAAGAGAATTTGAAAATAATTTTATAATTTTGACCGTACAGATATCTTCTACTTTTTGTGCTTCACATAAACTTCTTTGATGCAAACTTCAAAAAAGTTATAGAATTTATATTTTATAACACATTTGTGTTCTGTCCAAACCCCTTGGGCTTTTAGGGGTTAATACACTCTTGAGAAATCCATATATGTGTTAAAACAATAATAACTAGTGTGCCTTGTGTCGTTGCCATAGCCTAAAACTAAAGTAATTTTCTAATTTTTGGATTCATAAAATTTTGAAATTCAATAACTTTCACCCCATCGGTCAGAACGCCACGAAACCAAGTCTGTGCACCCCTCCTTGCCTAGAGCTTTCCAGCGGTACTAAGCAGCCAACCGGGAGACGCATGGTCCGGGAGATCTCAACGTAACAAACAAACAAACAAACTGATTTAAAGGATAGATAATAATAATAGTAATAATTTGGTTATATAGTACCCTACATTCACGTCAAATTTGGGACCTTGATGTTAAAATAATTTAATTTTGGCATTTGGACAATTAAACATCTTGATCTGGTTTTCTTGGCTTTCGGCATGGTGCTCTGCCTAATCTTTCAATACTTTGATGAAATGATTTGTTTGTTTCTATTCATGCATGAATGAATTCCTTTTTTTCACAATTTCCTTAAGAATAATTTCTAAATATTCAAAATTTTCAACAATGAAATTTTCTCAGATTTTAAGAAATTGTGGTCCAATTTTTCATATTTTAGACATGCATTCAGTGGGAACCACTTTTGCATCATCAATTCCTATAGATTGCTTTATCTTTTTTTATTATCTATTGAATTCTTCTATGGCATGTGTGATTCTTCTTGCTCAATGCTACTCTAATTATTCAATGCGATTGTGGAGTCCTTTCACCAGGAACCAATTGCCCATGGCAAAATTGGCAAAAGCATTAGGAGCTTTGCGATTGGAGGATTTCAATTCAATTTACCTTATAACACTARGGATCATAAATGAAGAATGGTCAAGGTTTAAAATGGATTTAAAAAATGTCATGAAAAGCCACACGCCCTGAAATGAATACGGTTTTGAAGTAAGACATTGTCTCCCCTAAGTTTTTAGGAAGATCAAGTCATCCATCAAAGTTGATAAGAAATTTTGGGCATTTTKTAATGCTAAATTAATTATAGAAATGTTATTTTAATGTTATTTTTTAAATGCAATTCATTGCAAGAATTTTTGTTGTTGTTGTCTATAAATAAATATATTTTTAAAATAGGGAAAAAAATGTATCATGTAAAAAAACCCAGTTTAACAAATTTGTTTATATTCTTCATTCTTGCTAGTGATCCCATAACAAAAGATGCTATAATAATGGCATGATCATTTTCACAGTCTTTTTTAATGGTATAAACCTATAGATGGCAMATCTTTAAACGTCTATGAGTCTACRGTTTCATAAAATTGTTTTATTTTAAACCACTAYAAAAAATAATGTGTGTCTATATATAACGCAAAGAATAAAAATAATGTAATGTTTTGTTGTGTAGGCTACGACAAGATCTTATGCTATTCATGCAAAGAAAATATGTGGGAAAAAAATTCAAAAACTTTGACCAAGTCATAAGATTGCAAGATATTAGCATTCAAATTGAAAGAAGCATTGTTTTTGCACAATTTCTTTTGAAGTCATAAGACTTTGACTCCTCCTAATTTGAAATAATTACACTTTAGATTTTGGTTTAGGAAGATCACGTTGAAGAATTGAATTGGGAACTTCATACAATAAATCTAAAATACTTAATTTTTTGACTCTATAATAAACTATTGAGAGTGGACACATGATGGAAAAAAGCACTAAATCCTTTCTAGTTAGAATTGAAACACACCAATTCCAACAAATGAAATTTATTTCAAAAGCAAACTAAATCATATGGACCGTTTGTTTTTGGAAAAATAGAATAAGTGGGATTTCAAAATAAATGTAGCATGTTATTTGTTTTATTCAATATACTTTTATTTTTGGCAAAATAAGATACTCCATAAGGATTGAATAGGTCTTCAATCCCATAAAACCAAGAATTATATATATATGCAAATTGAGCATATATATATATATATATATACATATACATATATGCAAATTGAGCTTAAGGTGGCATGATGTTTTACCCCTCCCATAAAATGAATAACAACTGAATAACAATAGATTTAAAACACAACTTCAATTGTACTTAATTTGACAAAAGAATTCACTGAGGCTTACAGCAAACTAAAGGAGGTGTTCAAAATATCCATATTCTAATTTCTAAAAKTGTTTTCTAACGCTAGGRTAGATATTGAAAACCCAAATRTATCAAGTTTTRAAGTAAAGTCACTTTATAGCTTTATTTTATTTCATAAGCAAAATTCACAATCATTCCAAGACAAGTTTATTACATGCAACATATAATTGTCTTGAAGGTAAATTGAGTAAAAAATGTTTCAAGATGCAGCCATTTAAAAATCCCAAATCAAGCTTCAAAATGGACAGTGTTAGAAACCCTTTTTTTAATCCTTATAGAGCCTTGAATGTATCTAGACAAAGAATAATACTCCCTTTGTCTCACTAAAAAACTCCAAATCAAGCACACTTTATGTTTCACTAAAAAAAATCCGTTTATTGATTTCAACTGTTGAGTGAGTGTACGTTTGTTGTATTGAACCAGACCTTGTGGGAGCAAATGAAACAATTTAAGAGCATTCCTCTCACCTAGCAAGCTTGGCCTTGCCTATATAGCATATGAGGCAACTTGTACTTGCTACTTCCTCGTACATTAAGGTAGCATGCGACCATTTAAGCCTGCCTAATTCATCATTGACAGTAATAGATATTTTAAGGAATATGTCACCCATTCTTAAATAGAGGTTGCATCTTGAACACGGCTGCTTTTAGAGTCTATTACCTTGGTGTTGACGATGGATTCAGTGACCACTTGGGTGCTATGAAGATTAGTTCATGAAGTAGGCCAAGTTTATTTGTTGCAGATATTTAGGTTGGGAAACATATTTCTGGAATCTCATTGTTGCCACCACCTCCTTAAATCATTCAACATGACAAAGCTGGTAGCATTTACAAACTATGATCAAACATACTCCTTCAGTTCCACTAAAAGCTTCCTAATCAGGCTTATTTGTAGTCTTTGCCGGGTGAATTTGGGAAGCTTTTAGCGAGAGTGAAGGAGTAGTACTTTCCACATGGATTTTGGGTGCCTAAATGATAGGGCCTAAGCTAGAAATTTTGCATAGATTTAAGGGATGGGTTACTGGTTCTTGAATGCATGTATTGCTTGCACTATGACTAAAAAATCACTTCATCCTTCAATGAGTAGATTTTTGGAGTTTTTTTGTGAGAGGGAATATAACAAAAAATACATATTAATGTCTAGTTTGTTGGTCATGGTAAGCAAACATACCAAGTAATTACCTWAAGATTTTGAAAACTTCACTTTGCAAATACAAGTTGGGGGCCAACTGAATACAAGAATCTGCATGAATGTTTACGTAAAAATAAATCCATATTGAGGCACTTTGTGTTGGTCAAAGCTCACATATGTTGCACAGAAGAATAAATTTTAAATTCATTGCAATATGAAAAGTTGGGAGCCTCAAATACAATGGATATATGCAGTTCTTTTCCTATTTTGCTCATTGTCACTGTATTTAAATTTTTTGCAAAAATGTTATCAAAATATTAATAAATATTAAACAAACAATTAAAACTATAGCCTCATCCAAGTGAATACAGATTCTACCAAATATTTGGAACAAATGAATGTATGCCGGTAGGGGCTAATCTATAAAAACAAGGCAATTGTATGGCAATTCTTCTTGGATTAATTTGTAAGGACGATGTGCCCGATAGGCGATAGGTGTAGTTTTAGGATCAAATAGGAATTTCACGAAGTTCTTGATTTTAATGTCTTATAGTTTGACTTTAAAATTTTAGTTTCAATAATCTACTTTTAAAAATTATTTTTTTTTCCAAAATCGTACTTTTAATGACACTTTAATTTGAAGGTAGCATCCAAGAAGCTTAAAATATACCATTTTTGAACTTTTCTACCAAAATTCCTTTTAGTGTGAGCTTAAAGAATATACTACGTCCATCCCCAAATGATTGTTCTAGATTAAGGCTAAAAATAACATTTTTAAGACCCATTTTGCATTGTAAGTATAGTTTGGTGCACTTTTAGAAATGATTGTTCTCATTAAGGCTAAAAATAACATTTTAAAGACCCATTTTGCTAGATTGTTTAGGCCTAGAAAATGATCTACAAGAAGACCCACGCGACCTTTTGACTTGTTACAAATCCTTTTTATTTTTGGGCTTTTCGGGCTAATGGCTAGATAATATGCTATTGGCTCTAGATGTTGGTGCATTGGTGATGATGTATTTAAGGTGCTATTTATGAGGGGGGGGGGCAAATTTTAAAAACTTTTATGTCTTCAGGGTTTTTATTCTTATTGATTTATTTATGAGATTTTTGGTACTGCATTTTGGTTATTTGGTCTTTATTTTATTTTATTGTGCATTTTGTTTTTTCTCTGTTAGTAATGAAAAAGAGTTCTATGGTGTTTTTTGAATTTCTATATTTATTTGTTAGAAGGTATGCACACTTTGTGTTTTTTGAAAAATAATAGAGCCATATGCTTAGGGATATCTTAAAGAGTTTGAACACATGCTACGTAGTGTTATATAGGTTTAGTACAAGAAAATGGGGCCCTAATCAACATAAGATGAAGTGATTTGTGTTGATTATGAAAAAATATGGAATTTTGTGTGGTGATCTGGCAATCCGTTAAACATACCCTAAGTAGACTTTTAGACCTCATTTAGGCATAGTAGAATAAAAAAATTCAAAAAAATTTGAATTAAGAAAATGTGGAAATCAAATCAAATTTCATCTCCAAAAATTTGTTTGACATTTCAAGTCTCCATTCAAAATTTATGGACAAATTTCAGAGATGAAGTCTTAAATTGTCAAAGAAAATGTCCGTTCCGAGCCCTCTCTAAAATTTGTCCATAAATTTTGAATGGAGACTTGAATAGTGAAATGCATTTTTGAGAATGAAATTTGATTTGATTTTCCACATTTTCTTAATTAGTTCAAAGTTTTTTGAAAAAAATTATTCTACTATGCCAAAATAAGGTCTAAAATTCTACTTTAAGCACGATTTCTAGTTTTGACTTAACTACGAGCAGTTGTGATCGTACTCTTCTTAATTTGCACATCCCATATGGTTTGTTCTAACTCCTACCACCACACTTGTATATAGAGCTTGTCCTCTCACCACTTCCAACATGAAAGCATGTGGCACTCAAAAGTGAAAATATAAAATTTATACGAAATTGCATTGTATGATTTGCTATATTTATTTATTATTTTAAATATCGATATTAAAATTGATAGTCCTATACACATGGCAGCCTTGCTTGTATGGCGGGTTTTGCCTGTGTGGTGGATTTTTGAATTAAATAATTTGACCAAATTATGAAATACAATCAACATAGCTGTGTTCATTATTACCCAAATCAAGACGTCCTAACCAACAGAAATAACCAACATATACTAAGGTAAAACAATCCATTGTAGTCAGAATTTGGAATCTGCCCTCATGCCATTGTTGAAATTTTCCAATTTTTTTCTCCACATAAAGACAAGTGTAAAAAATAGTGAGAGCAATAGTGAGAGCGATTATATTTTTCAGACAATGTATGAATAAGTTATGAATTTTTGAAGTGATCTGCCCCAAAGAGTCACTGGGCTACTTGATAATCAACAAAAACTATATCTAGTATGTTCATCTTAATCACCTAAAGTGGTCACAATAATTTCTAATGTGGAAGGCCCTCAAAAGTCACTTCCTACAATGATTTACACTCAAAAAGCAGGGTGCTCCTAATGAGGTTACTAACCACTCCATGGGGGTCGGGTTAGACATTGATTATGGTATGAAAAATCGTCATGGGGCCATTAGGTGTCCTCTATGGGTCATTTGACCGAAATGGAATGTTTTACCTTAGTTCTTTTTCATGTTGGTTTGAACATTGTTTTTTCTTGTAGTGGTTTCATGGTCCTCCCCATGATGTGTATACACAACGATATAAAATTTGGTGATTTGATTTCATGAAGTGACTTTCAAAGACAATTTTTGGGTAGAAAGAAGAGTTTTATGCATTCTTTGTTTGGTCTTGAGCTACACTAAATAGTAAAATTAGGTGGCCCCTCACTAATTTCTTGACATTCCACTCTATATAAATATTTATTGTTATTGTATGAGAATGCACTACTTTTGAATTAGTTATTGGTGTAGTTGGGACTCATAAACCTCCATGTATACCAATGGAAGTATGTGTAAAAATATATTTTGACTTTGATGGCTTGGAAATCAACTTTCTTGGGGTAAGGCAACCTAATTGTAAAGGCAACCTAATTTCACTATTCAGTGTAGTAAGTACCATGTTTGACGGGTGCATGGAGACAAATTTATGCATGTGATATTGGATTTGTTTGGCCAAATGGAGGGTTGGATGGAGGAACTACAAAGGTTTCAACTTATCACATTACCCATCATGTCGGAGGTTGTGGCCTAGTCAGTGTTTATCCAATACTATTCCCTCCTCAAAGTCTCTTCTAAGGTTTGAAATGTGCACCACTAAGGGCCTCCTTACATGTGGAGTCGGGCCGGTGGACTCCCACCGATTCATCGGTAAGATGGGAGTCCGGCTAACGTGGAGTACCAATCTTACCGATGAATCGGTGGGAGTCCACCGGCCCAACTCCACATGTAAGGAGGCCCTAAGTTAGAAGAGTTTTGCCTGTGATGGGCAGGCTCCCATTTTGCTTGTGATGGGCTTACTCAGWTACTTTAAATAAGGCTCGGCTAGTTTTTACCTTGTCTTGAAAACTCAATGATACTGGCAACACGGTAGCCTGCCTAGCTTTCACTGGCCCACTAACAAAAATAATTTTTTCTTTTCTTTTTTCTTGAAACAATAAATAAGTTTTTTTTTTAAAATTTCCATTGTTATATACTATTTGAGCGTCTTTCCAATAGCATATGATGGCCAAAATCCAGTCTGGGGCACTGGGCTTTGACAGGAATGGACCAATGGGATAGAAGTTATTGGTACTGAAACTCATGGGGACTGGAGGGAGGGTCCGGACATGAGGCAAAGGCTTCTGTAGACCTGAGACTCTCATGGAAGCAGCAGTAATTTAATAATTTCAATTGCTTTCCTTCTCCTTTTCCTTGGTGGAAGTACCAAATGGTCTTCATTTGCCCTGATCAGCTCCAATGGTCTTCAACTGGATATGGTCTTCAAATGCCGCCATGATGTTTCCAGGATCCTGTCCTGAGAGTCGACTTTTCATATTTTATTGGCCCTGTGTCCTTAGGACACACTCAGTACAGACTATGGCATGCGCAGTCTAAGTTAACCCTTTAACGCCTGAGAGGCTCATCATGTATTTCACCGTATTTTCAGTCAAGGGAGTATACAATAGGCTTTAGGTCCAAATTAAAGATTTATAGTGGGATTTAATTCTCTTAAAAGMTTCCAAACCATCAATGACTATTATCTATATCTTTCAAACAAAACAAACAACAAGCTTACAAATGATTGTTTTTGGTTGCAGTTGCAAGATTGAAAAAAAATGTTTAACATTAAGAGATCCTTGCTAATCCAGTTGAGCTACTTTTACAGCATGTGGTTCAATTTGTTGTCTTTGGCCACTAACTCCTTTGGTGATGGAGTCCTCTAATGCTTAATCCTTAAATGACGGTCTTTAGAGCATGATAGGAAAATTCAAACCTGGATTTGAGAATCTTTTTTATATAAGCATCATAAAGCTTGACCAAATGTCCAATCAATGATGAATTTCAACCTTCTACTCTTCTCAAGGCAACAAACAACTTCAAAGCTATTATCAAAAGCTTTAACAAATTTTTCAATGCAAAAACACACACATTCAAATTGTGATATTTGATTTAAAATACAAAACTTAGCATGACAATACATCTCTTGGAAACAAAGTGAATGGTTTCACAAAAGTTGAACTATTTTTGAGTAAAAGAGATGCTATCTTCAAGAACCCGGCCTTGAAAACCAAACCTTCATTTTATCTATGATGGTTAACCTCTAAGGACTAAGACACATATTGGGCACAAATTGCAACAACTCTCAATTTTCAAGGTAGTGAGAAAAAAATAGATTTTTTTTTCTTCAAGATTCCATTAGACAAATTCATGCTAGACTACTATAGAAATGTGTGGGAAAAATGTCAGAAAACTTTGACCGCACATACTAAAAGATTATAAAATTTGAAGATAAAAGATTTTTCTCTTATATCTTGTCCAATAGGGCCAGGAAATTTTAATTCTTTCTAAAGTGAGAATTTTACTATATGTGCTTGTTTTATTTTGACATTATGTATCTTGCATCATGCAAGTTATATATATGTAAAATTTCAAACTATAGGAGGAGTATTGCACAAGCTATTTGAAGTTGCCTAGGTTGCCCCAAAAGTTCATGGAAACATGCCTTTTGCCAAAACGTTCATGGCAACATGCCTTTTGATCTGGGCACTTGGTTAGAAAAAAAATTATATTCACTTTGAAGGGTATCATGTTTATACTTTGTGTCAAAATTTCATGACATTTGACCAAAATTGAAATCATAGGAAACACTAGTAGAAAACGCAGGAATTTTGACAAAATTATGTTGATTTGGTCGCGTTGTCCCAATCACTTTTCTGTTGATTTCAACAAAAATCTGTAAAAATTAACATATTTCTGTAGAAATCAACAGAAAAGTGACCGAGACAACGAGACCAAATTAACATAATTTTGTCAAAATTCCTGCGTTTTCTACTAGTGAACCTACCCAAGATTTTTTTGTGTAAGAACACTTGGTCCTTTAGGGATTAAAGATGAAGTGAATCTTTCAAACTAGTGGCTTTTTTTTTCTCCATTTAAGAAAAAAAATAAGTATGGATATTAAGAAGGGGGAAGAAATACAATTAGTCGGGGGCCCATTGCCTTACAAGATATGGTCTCTTTTTCTCCATTTTCTAGCAATGCATTCACRGACCATGACACCCACTAAGAGCAACCTCAATTTGGCCTATTCTCATGCTCGGCAACAATATGTTGCTAATACATTTTTCAAAATTTTAAAATGGAGTTGAAACTAAACTTGAACCCTAAACTTTGACCCTTCATAAATTTTGCATATTGTATCCAAATGTTGCATTCTTTGGTGCTTTGAAACCTCCTTTGACTTGCCAACAAGACAGTATGAGAATCCAACAAGCCTAATAATAGTAGCTAGGCAATTTGTGGTGGTTTTAGGTAAATCCACCTTTAGTTATCTCTCAACCTCCCTCTCAGGTTGCCTTGGCCTTCAGAGCCTGAGTAATTGTTCCTTTTACTCTGTGTTTTTTTAATGCAATTGTCACCCTCTCTTTGAGAATTAAAATAAATAAATAAAATAAACAAGCTCGTCAAAATTACCTCAGATGTTCATTTTCCAACCCTCAGTCCTAATGAGGTAGTCTGCTCTTAAAGCGCCCATGCTCTAAAAGCGATCATGATCCAGAGGTACATTTTGCTTTCTTCAATGTACCAGCAGTGTACATTTCAGGAGGTGGTCGCTTTTACTTACCAGTGCATTAGAACTTCAAAAATTTGTAACTAATTCCTTGAAGGTCCAAAAAATATGAAACGACTTGGGTTAAACGGTCGCTTTAAGAGCAGTTTACCTTAACTTACGTGAGCAAGTACTTACTCCTGACTTCAGGAGTCATGTGGGTGATGACAAAGTGCCTGTCAAAGTGTCCATCCGGAGCAGCTCACCTGTCCCAAATTGCTGCTGCACGGGAGTCAGTAAATTAACTTATTATTGAAAAATTCTGCCCCCCCCAGGGCAGGAGTGAGGGATAAAGGACATGTCCRGTACAGAATGTGGTGCAGAACCAAGTATTGATAATAAGTTAATAAGTYATTGAACAGAACTCAAGAGAACTGAATTTCGAGAGCTGGGGAGTCTTTTCAGTTCTTTTCTTAAGTTTCAGGACCTGTACGTGGACCTGTACTGCAGGCAGGCAGGCTGTGGGGAATGGAAAACAGTTATAAAAATAGATGCAAAAATTATTGAGAAATGGGTTGGGTACAACTGAGAATGATTTTCCTCAAACAGAAGAGAATCAAATCTGGCAAAAATACTTCCAACTTCACTTGTGCACCTGCATACGGTAATCTTATTTTTTCTTGAAGGAATAATTATTCAACAAGGGCGTGCAAATCCTACCCCTTAGCTTAGTGAGTTGATTGTTTATTGTTTTGTTTTAAAAAACAAACCCGAGTGTGTTTATTGTTTTAGGGGAAACATTACTCAATTCATGCCATGGAACAGGCCTTCATAAAGAAGAGCATCCTCAATACCTCTCTACGTCACTCGGCTCCTGTAAGGTAGACTGCTCTTAACCCTTAAACAACAAGGACGTTTCGCGGCCTGCCTTCGGATGAGGGAAATCAACTGCAGTGGATGCAGAAAAGGTAATTTTCATCCGTGTTTTGGGTAATTGTGAAAGTAGAGATGTGCTTTGACATGGAAAGCAAGAAATAGTGTCATTGAATGTATTGTTATTTTTAGATGCTGCAAATTGTAACACAAAGCCACAGAAATTCATGCCAACGTTGACAAGTCCATGTATGCCTATCATCAAATTTTTAGGTGTTGTAGCAAAGTTTTAGATGTTGCTGTCATTTTTAGATGCTACATGGTTTAACTTCCCACCGTCTAACACTTGGTGGTCCACAGTCGAGAGCCTGCCTTTTTTCCGAGGTGATAGGTCCATCCTTTAAAGGTTAAAGGGACCATGCTCTAAAAGCGATCATGTTACAATGGTACATTTAACTTTCTTCAATGTACCATCCGTGTAGATTTTAGGAGGTGGTCGCTTTTAGTGACCACTGCTTTACAACTTCAAAAATTTGTAACTAATTCTTTAAAGGTCCGAAAAATATGAAACTACTTGGGTTAGATGCCAATTCCTTTTTTCTTCCTATGAAAATTTATTGAAAATTATTTCAAGAAGTTTAGCTTCCCTGAAAACGCAATCAGCTCTTAAATGGTCGCTTGAAGAGCTGCCTTATAAGCCTACATAGTTAAAAAGTTAATATGTTGTACAATTCCAAATGATTTGAATTTTTTCAAACATGTATCCAACTTGCCTTAAAAAAATGAATCCAAAGAGTAACCACCATTTTGGACATTTTTTCATACAAATGTGACCTTGTGAAGTGCACCTGCCCGTTTCTTCCCAAGGCCAAAAAAATGATATTGTCAATTCAAACGCTAATATCTTGCAATTTGCATGGTCAAAAATTCTGAAATTTTTTCCACATCTTTTCAAACCAGCGTACTACAAGATCCTACGATTACATGTGTCAAAAAATGTTTTTTTTCTCTAAAATTTGGTACTTGTATTAGAAATGGCAGTTTTGAAGCTTTTTGGGTGAAAACATAGTCAAAACATTTAGGGGGTAAGCTTGTTGAAACTTGAGAATTTTCTAATAATTCAGGCTGTAAGATCAAGAGATGATTTCACTCCCAAAGCTTGGAACCCCAGGGATCACTAGCCTCATCAGTATGGGTTGATTGTGAACGAACAAAAGTGGTATCCCTCCCTCAAAGAGATTGAGAGCTGGACATGTGGTTGGTGGTCGGTGGATTCTTTTTGCAAGCATGGATTGGATGGAGACATGAAGTGAACATTTTTTTTCTCTGAAACATACTTGCATTAATAGAATCATTTTATTTTTTGAAAGTGAATTTTTTGAAAGTGAAATTTTGGAAGTGCAGACATTACATTACAAATTSTAAAATAAAACTAACACCCCAATACTGTGTGGAAGATTTGAACTCCAATGAAACACAATATATTTTTTCTCCATACCCAGTGCCTGAACTGACCAGAATAATTGGGTTGATGGCGAGGGGGGGCAATCCAGGTTATGGTCGGGATCCCCGGTCAGGGTTCTGAGGAAAAAGAGTTGGTGCACATGGTCATATGTGCTGGAAACCTTTTATTGTTCCCTTGTGACAGAACGGAGATGATGAATATATCCATAATAGCACCACAGGCAGTCAGAGTCGCAGGCAATAGGGGATCACAGCTACTGTATGGAGGAGTAACCCAGCAACCAAGCTTATCCCAATATGGAAACGGTCAGAAAACTGATTATCAAAGGGTGCTATTCTGGAGGGAATCTTCGGCCACCATACGGAATAGTGGACCTAAAAGAAAATGATCCAAATTCGGGTCATTGAGAGCCTCCCTCCGTATAGCCCATTGCGGTCAAATGACCCATGGCGAGCTCCTAATAATCCCATTGTGGTTTTTGAGGCCAAAATCAATGTCTTGCAAAACCAATGGAGTGATTAGTGACCTCATTAGGAATACACCCCTTTTTCAATGTAAATCATTGTAGGAAGTGACTTTTTTAGGGCCTTCCACATTAAAAATTATTGTGAGCACTTTACGTGATTAAGATGAGCATATTGGATACAGTTTTTGGAGTAGCCTATTGTCTCTTTTAGGTTGAACACTTCAAAAAATTCATAGAAAATTCATACTTTGCCGAAAAAATGTAATTTCAATTGTTTTCGCAATTTCTCATACTTGTCATTATGTGCCCTGTTTTGGTGGGAGATAGTCACTTGGGAGGGCACTCCTAATTCTGACCACAATGGGTTGTTTTACCTTAGACTATTGTGGGAATGTATTGAATTTTTTTTTTAAACTTTGAGTGCAGAAATTGACATATTAGAATGCTCGAAGTTGAAAGATTTTTTTTGAATCGCCCTTGCTTGACATGGCTAGTAGACTTTACACTACAAGAGAAAGGGGTGTTTTAAGTATAGTCTTAGTAGTATAGTCTTTTAAGTAATGACCTTTAAGTAAGGTTTTTAGTAAGAATTTACTAAAAAGACAGTCTATTTAGTAAATTTTCACTAAAAACCTTACTTACAGGTCATTGCTTAAAAGACTATACTACTAGGACTATACTTAAAACACCCCTTTCTCTTGTAGTGTTAGCTCCTCCTAGAATGAGATTTTTGCACTACACATGGTTATTTATTCAAAGCACCATAATTTTTAATCCAGGCACCTGCTCAAAACGATTTATATTCATTCTACAGGGGTATATCTTCACACCTTATGTCAAAATTTGAAGAACATTTGTTGAAAAATGACTTCATACACCTATATGATCACTTGTGTATGTTCAATGGTCATTCGGTCCTCTCAAAGTGCATTAGTCCATGAAAGTCACCYTCCTAATTTTGTCACAATGGGTATTTAATCCCTAACAGACCACGCATTCAAATTTCAAACAAAGGATGAATGCAAATACATATCAGTTAGCACATTGAATCTTCATTTTTCATCCATCAAARCATTTACAAATATTTGTGTTGATTCTCTTGCATTTCTACAATAAGATGGAAGCAACCATAATTGTCCATTTAAGCAATTAAGCATAGTTAGAGGCACAATTTTTAAGAATTCTTTTTGCAATATTGGCAACTGAAAATCATGAATTACAAAAATAAATAGAATTTCTGGATAACGCATCTAATTTCTATGAATTTTCAATGTAGAACTCCCGAAGGCACCCTAAATCACTCTCTAATAAAGATGCCTTGATTCTTACACCAAAATCTTAAAAAATCAAAATCCGCCGACTACTATTAATCCCTAAGTGCCCAATCAAACATATATGCTCAATCAAAAATTCAAGCTCATTTAAGCGTCGGCAGTAAAATTCCTTTCACTACAAGAAAAAGGGGTGTTTTAAGTATAGTCCTAATTGTATACTATTTTAAATAATGACCTTTAAATAAGGTTTTTAGTACAATTTTATTGAAAAGATAGTCTTTTCAGTAAAATTTTACTAAAAACCTTACTTAAAGGTCATTATTTAAAATAGTATACAATTAGGACTATACTTAAAACACCCCTTTTTCTTGTAGTGTTTTGACCATTTAAAAAAAAATTGGTCAGTGGACTATTGAAAACTTCATTTCCCACCAAAAAAAACGTACATATTTGATTATTGAGAGGTTTTCAAAGGCATATATGTCCATTTGTGGAAAAATAAAGCTTGCCAATTTTACTTCATTTCCCAACTTTTAGTGAAGTTTGCCATTTTCACTTGATTTGAGTTCTAAGATATTGTAATTATCCATTTGCTTTGAAAATGATCCCAATGGAAAGAATAAAGTGTTTTCATGATTTGCATCATTTGAAATGGAATTATGCAAGTTTAGATTTAGAGCTATTTGCAATTTCTACTTAATAAAAAATTGCATTTCAACAATTGCAAGGTGGATTGTGTAGTGATTTTGATAGCTTTTCATGTGCAATTAAGTCTTTTGGAAGTGCATTTTAGTGTGCCATTGTAACAATCTTTGTAGTTGTTCATGTCACCTCCAATCCCAAAAATCTTTTATATGCAAATTTTTGAAATATTGTGGGAAAAGGCATCATACTACAAATAGGATATGTCCATTTTTCTTGATAGAATCTCACAACTCCTATGCAATTTTTCTCTCAAAATTGAAATGCATATTGGAATGCACAAGCAAGCTCTTTAAACATCTATAAGGTTCGATTTTGAAAAGACAAACAATTGCTTCATTGGCAATAACTACAAGCCAATTCTATTTTTTCATAGGCAACACACATTTGAAAAAGCTTGGGCATTTAGGGGCTAAGCATGGGGATGGTTTTATAGTACTTTTGAGGACACTCTAAGGAAATCTACAATGCAAGTGAGGAGTACATGGACAGGATTGGATGCACCTACCTTATAGACTTRCACAACTTCCTTTGATTTGCAAATTTTCTATAGTGCAAGGGGGATAAGTATGTGTAACCCCAAAAATTAAATTTTCAGTTCAAAAAATAATCCCCTTCAAAAACAACTTCAATTATTAAGTAAAATAGAAGTTCTAAAACATCAATATATTTGGTATTTAATTTTGGTCATGCTTAACAAGTGAGCTTTGAAAATTGGTGAAGAAGTAGATGTATAATTAATATAAGACTATCCTACCATTAGAAGCTGCAATAAAGATTCCATTACAAATTTCTGGACCCTGCCTTGTTTTCAATGTGACGTGTTTTGTGGTAATTACACCCAAAATCAACAAACATGTAGACACATGATATTTTTTACATTTCAATGTCTACAAAATAGGCACTTCAAACAATGGTAACTTCAAATTGAAAAATCTATAACTGTGATTAAATATGTCAATTAATATGAAATTTCAAGAAACTTGAATGGACAATAAGGTAGGAGGTCCATAAAGCGCCCATCCAAGGGCTGAAGCTGAATTTTGGCAAGGTGAAACTGCTTGAAATAATTTTCAGTAAATTTTCCTTGAAAGACAAGTGAAATTGGCATCTAATCCAAGTTGTTTCATACTTTTTGGAGCTTTGTGGAATTAGTTATGAATTTTTGAAGTTGCAGAAAAGTTTATTTTAATGGGCTCTAAAACCGACCACCTCCTCAAATGTAGACTGCTTGTACATTGGAGAGTGCAAAATGTACCTCCAGAGCTTGATTGGTTTTAGAACCTGCTCCATTTTAGGATCTCCTACCTTCGTAGGGTGCAGTTTTTTAATCTATAGGAATTCTTTAAATTCTTTAAAAAACAACCCAACCCTAGCAGACTAGAAAATGCTACAAATTCAATGCTGAGATGGGAGAACCAAATTGCAAAGATCCCATTATGGTAGGAGGTCCTAAAATGGAGTAGGTTTCAAAACCAATCATGCTCAGGAGGTACATTTTGCACTCTCCAATGTACAGTACAAGCAGTCTACATTTGAGGAGGTGGTCGGTTTTAGAGCCCATTGAAATGCACTTTTCTACAACTTCAAAAATTCATGCCTAATTCCTCAAAGCTCCAAAAAATATGAAACAACTTGGGTTAGATGCCAATTTCACTTGTCTTTCAAGGAAAATTTACTGAAAATTATTTCAAGTAGTTTCACCTTGCCAAAACTCAGCTTCAGCCCTTAGATGGGCACTTTATGGACCTCCTACCTTAAAGCGAAAGCGGACTCCAATTGCTAACTTAACTTCCTTGAAGGGAGGACAACTCCACAGTCCACACACATGAATGTCCACACACTTGAGGCCAAAGTGCGACCATTAAAAGGCCCATTTTCTATGGCCCTTATAGATATGACAAAGGCCGGGGGCTTTGACATCCGGATTTGACAGGGAAGCGTACAATGTTCACCCCTTTTCTGCTCCTGAGAAAACAAAAAAATGTGTTTTCTATTTTTTTTCTATTTTTTCAATAATTTTGATGGAAAAATCAAATTATTGTGAATTTTTAAGGCTAAAGGTGGAAATAAATTTATATAAATTTTAATATATTTTAAAATAATTTGTAATTTTTACCATAAATGAATGGTGGAATGAGAATCATAATTTTATAGTTTAAAAGTAAAATTCATGTCAAGAAAAGAAAATATGAATGAAAAGCACACCATATCTTGTTATTTGGATTTTAACATACGGAGCTTTTAGTTACAATAACTCTTCCAATTTTTGATGTTTTCCAAAACTTTAAAATGGAGTAGAAACAAAACCTTTCAACCTTCATTTTCTTAGTCCAAATCAAATTTCAAAAATAGTTATTTTGAAAATTGAAATCGAGGTTGACCAAAGCGCATCCACTTTTTGGATGCCCATACCTTAAAGGGTTAATGGAAGTCTCTTTGTGAAGAGTGGGTACAAGAACAGTTGGGAGGTGTTTTCATGTTTTCATCTTACTGTACTTACAGTACATGCTCAAAATGAATAATCTTGTTTGTTTTCAAGTCTTAGACAATTCCAGCCGCTGGTTGTTCCCATTGAAATTTTAAAATGTGAAATTATTATGAACCAGTTCTAGCATGGTCCATTTGCCTCTCACACAAATAGCAACCTCCCAACTAAGGTGCCACTTGTCATTGGGATTTAAAAAAAGCCTCAAACCTCTAGTAACGTGTACTCTTTCCTTTTCAATGGAATTTGTGTATGTGTTTAAAAAATAAAAATAAAAATAAAAATAAAAAACCCTTAAAGGATACTGATACAGGACAGATATTACATATTTGAGGGAGGCATCACAAAGGAAAGATCTCTCGGAGTCATAAAATGCTAGATCTTACAACAAACACAATGAGCACGACCTAAAAAGAGTTGAAGGGCTGGACTGCACATAACCGTAAGTTACTACATATCTTTTTTGAAAAGAAATAACACTATGTAAAGTCGAGATTTCCACCCTTAGATTCTTCGGTAAGGATGACTACCACCTAAACTAATTTAGGAGACTCTAATTTCGTGGGAKAAGGGAGCCGGCCAGAACTGGTGAATAAAGTGCTGGAACGCACACCAGTGMCAAAGAAAACGAAAATGGTGATGAAAGCTTCCATATATTTTCACARAAATGCCTCAAGAATCTTTTTAAGAAGCTCCCTCGCAATATACTTGCCATTGCAAAAAATTGCAAAGGAGCTKCACACAATACAGCAACTCAGCAATTAAGCAGTTAAATCCTCAAAGMATTCATTCATGATCTTCAACCAAMTACCACAAGTTCAGGAAYAGCTACTGATGGGTTGCATCTATCTATGTGRTTAATGAGGATGTCAAAGCCAACGTTCCCTGACAGATATAAAAATTGCTTTCAATTGCTTTCAAAGAGGTTCTACAATACCTTCAAGMGCTGTGCTTKTGAGAGTGATGTCTCTCTTAGAGCCATAGCGTAACTGGCTACAGCACTACAATGTTC
The DNA here is from genome assembly GCA_006891605.1 of Pleurozium schreberi. Lineage (NCBI taxonomy): Eukaryota > Viridiplantae > Streptophyta > Bryopsida > Hypnales > Hylocomiaceae > Pleurozium > Pleurozium schreberi. The sequence goes on from VACF01001626.1 coordinate 123,743, forward strand.
AGCTCCAAGCTTTCAATAGATGCCTGCAAGGATTAACAATCTCGTCCTAATGCACAAGGACACTCCTTAAAAATATGGCTCATCCATACACTTGTATTTTGTGTATTTACTTTAATGAGAGCACTTTGGCTAAAGGTACTTTCAGATTGTGATGCATCACTTGTCTAGCCAGTGAATCTTCACACAAGCTGTGACTTATCCAAAGCCATTTAAACTGCCTGAATCTATTTAAGYCTATATTGTACACCAAAAAGAGCAGCGCTGGATGTAATAGACGGAACAGGACTCTTAGCACAAAGTGAGGCAGGCATCAGCACAAGCGGCTTACGGAAGAGACCATCCACCAGAAAGAAATGTTTTATGGAAGCTTGTTCCAGTTGCAATAACAAAGAATACTGCAAACATCAAGTCAAATCATGTTAGTGACTCGACATGACTTCAACCTCCAAGTACATCAATGAAATAAAGGTTTTCTAACAATGTATGACATCTCAGGGCCAAGTACGCTTCAACCAGGGTTAAGTTATTGGAGCTTTGCTTCCTTAGCCACGGAACTAATTGATACCAGAGAGCAGTGACCACAACAGGAAAACACCATACCTGGAATTCCTGAAACAACATGATCAGGACGGGATATAACTGAATATAGGGTTGCTCTTTCATCCACCTTCACCCAACGTTGCTTCTTGTAATCTGTGAACAAGTGGCGAATTATTATCCCGCTTGACAAATACTTCAAAATCATCTTATAAAAGAGAGGAGAATCATGAAAGTGGMTATCTACGGAGGCACGATCTACTGCAGACAGAAAGGAGAGGAAAAAAAATGGTCTCACCATTATCGTCATCCTCATCATTAGCATCCTGCAATTGCCTCCCAACATCATTCTCCAACAGCCAGTGCACAACTTGTTTTTTTGAGAGAGGTTTTGCAGCATTGGACTACGCAATCAAACAGCAAGTAACCGGTCCTTAGAACAGGAAGAACCCTGTGAAACTTGAAAAACGAATTCGAAACCACAGTGTGTCCTTGTTTACTCAATTTCAATTTACGGTCACCAATTCTTTTTCAAATATTACTTCCACAAAGGTGACCACTTCGAACTCCTGGCACTGCAGACAAATATCTAGAGGCTCTATCCACAAGAGAGGCACGTATAGGACCCCCCCAAGCTCTTCAACATTGCAAATCATGTATGTGGCATATTCAACTAATTAAAGGAAATTGAGGATAGCAAGAAGCAGATACTTTTTAAAACGTAAATGAAGCAAAGTGTGAACCTACAAGATAGTAAAGCTCCACCCGTTTGCGCGAGTATTCATGCCTCGTATCCCAAACTAGGCTGGGTGCACTGTCGCCATAGGCGTTTCAAATGTTAAGGAGACCAAAGCCTTCAAGATCCTTGTCCGAAGCATTATTCAGTGTCTGGAACCTTGACTGAAACTCAGAACGTTTCAAACTAAGCGAAATTTGACTCTGTATATCGACCACTTGAAGTTCAAAAACATTAGTTCACAACCATCTCTAAGACCAATGTCATCAATAAGCTAAGGTAAACTTTGAAGAGATTCAAGATTGCCAAACAACGGTACAAATTGAAACTAGACAGAATATACTAATATGAACATTCCTAACTTGCAAAAAAATGAAACAAGTAATAGCAGCAAAATATATTACAAGATAATATGGTTTAAGAAGGATATGATGTCCAGATGTCCGCCAAATGTGTCCATCTCGAAAAAGTCTTCAATGAAGTCTGAAACCATCACCTCCGCATGAAGAAATAGAACTGGCCAATGCATCATCGCGCTCTTATCTACCCACGGTTTACGGCCTTCAGTTAAATGGTTGTACATTGCCCGGCCTATTCTAACATTTCTTCCCTCCAACAACATGGCCAATTTCTGCACATGTCAAAAACCCTAGACTCAAAAATCTACAAGGATTTATTAAATGAGACCCAATTCCAGCTCAATTAGCGTTGCCCATAACTATGACTGCCACAACAACAATCAAAATATATTAGAWAATATTCAGCAAACATGCATTCATGATAGGGAAATCACTCAGCTAACCTCAGATCCTTTAAGAGCTTCTATGTCACGTTTCTTCTTGGCTTCTTCTTCGTCCTGGATTGATTTTGCTTTGTCTCCAATTTTTTTAAGTTCGGTGTTTGAGGGATCAAATTGCAAACCCATTTCAGCCATAATCAAGGCTTCTGGAATCAACTTCAGAGCTAGGGCAGCTTTAGCGCCACGGAAGTATGCCTGCACGAGAAAGGATCTTAATACTTTTAAAAACTTGTTTTSAAAKTACACAARAATTCAACGTTTTCGGACTTYCASTGAAAYAAATGCCACACTATTGACCGAATCGAAAGATCCCAATCATTTTCAAACACACACAGATGGACAAAAGGTCACATTCAAAATATCTTTACAAAATAAAATGATCATTTTGGATCGTACTCAAACTCATTTGTTTTGTTGCTTTAAAATTTTSAAGACTACGTAAAAGGCAACATTGCAGCTCATATTAAGCTCCTCAAGTCTCAGAGCACAACCCTTAGTATTTCTGATCAGCAAGACATTAAAAACGTAATTTAAAAGTTGAAATGTAACGCGTTAAGCTGACGTATACAGCTATACTGTTAGGGGAAATCCCGGGAGTCAGCAGATACAGAATGCTCATATAGATGGATCTCATTCTACAAATTGATAATTTGGAATTTAACACACCTTAACGTTGGCTTGGTTGAGTTTTACTGCTTCCTCAGCATCCTCATAGGCCCGCCGATTATTTCCAAGAAGTAGATTGACGTGAGCGCGGTTAGCGTAGCACACCGAATTGTGCAGTGGATCTGAAATATTCTGAGAAATGGCCCTGGTGTAGCAATCTATGGCTTCTATATAGTGCTTCTTCCCCATTTTCACAAATTTATTTCCTTCTTCCTGCAACATCCAGCACATAGATTTTGACGAATTATTCAGAACACATTTAAGCAAGAAAAGAGTTGAACCTTGCAAAAACAGAACAAAATTGAATTACGACTCTATTCCTGGAAAAAATCTCTGATCCATCGCACAACGCAATGATACATCACTAGATGAAACTCGTTTAATACTCGTAAGTATGTGAAGTAAGAGACGTGGAAAATCTGTAGTTTCGAGAAGATTTCAGCAGGCCAATTTGTCCTGCATAATGACGACTAAAAGCCGAATTGAAGTGCAAATTGAAATCCTAGAGTTGACAAGAAATATTATTCAAAACTTCATACCTTGAACTCAATGGCAGCGCTTTCCTTAATGGCGTCAATAGCATCCAAGTCAGCCTTCTCAGCATCTGTCTCCGCATTCACTCCAGCCGGCATAAACAGAGCCATGGCGATTCAATCRAACAGGTCGTCGACGAACTCTCCAAAACCTCCTCTCCACGCCGGTTCTCCACAGTCCGCAGCAGATTCCGAAGTTTTGAAACCAAATTCAGAAGCAGGGTGCAACAGAGTCAATTCTTCCCCGACAAGTTCAGAAATCCTAAATAACCTGTCCGATTCTCCAGCTCACCATTTTCAAAGGGAAAGTCCTCAGCGTGCTAAAATTCTTGACACGCTCTAGAGCACTTTCATTGTCCACGAGGAAACCCTAATCCTTAAACCCTACAAACAGAGTCGAAGGATATGGAAAAACCCTAATTATGAAATGCCCACCTGAAACCCTGAGAGATCGGGATTTTGTGAGAATTGCAGCAACTTCATGGATTTGAAGTTAGTGTCACCGACTGCTTGAGGATTGAAAGAATTTTGACCAATAAAAAAAAATTCAAGTGTTAAGGATAGAAATTGTATTTTTGGTGAATTTTTGAAGTTATATCTTGAAAATTCATTTGAAAAGAATCTGAAAATAATTTTATAATTTTGACTTTACAGATATCTTCTACCTTTTGTGCTTCACATAAACTTTTTTGATGCATACTTCAAAAAAGTTATAGAATTTATATTTTATAACACATTTGTGTTTTGTCCAAACCCCTTGGGCTTTTAGGGGTTAATTTGTTATTTTGTCTTCTCATGCAATATGAAAAAGAATAAATTATAAATAGGTTAATAGACTAAGGTCTAAATTATAAAAATGCACAGTGAAATTGGTGGTGATTTTAAGAATCCAATGAATAAATCCATGCAAAAAGTTTATATGAAAAAAAGTTCAATCATTATTCAAAAATCTTAAGGTATGGTTTTCAATTATCATTGCAACCATGTAGGGAACTTAAACTAAGTTAGCTTAGAAATATCAAAAATATCCCTCCCCCTTGGATAATGAGGATAAGCTATATTTTGTTTGAACCTCGTAATTTTTTACAAATTGAATTGACCAAAACACATTTGAAATATTTTTTAACAATCATCCTCATCATCAATAACAAAAAAAAAACTTGTTAATCTCATAAGTTTAAACATGTTCAATGACCCAAGGGAAAAATCTCATTTGAGAGTGGACTATTCACTAATTTATAAATGTTGGATGGCAGATCATACACTAAGAGTATTGAGTTGAGAGGATCACTAAATAAAGATGATGAGCAAAAGACTCGACTCAAAAGTAAACATAGCAAACAATAGGAAGGAATAGAAGATTGATCACACAAGAGGGCATGGACGAATTATGGATTTTCCATAATTAGTTAAATAAGGGTTTAGGATAAATCCATAATTCGTCAACGTGTAAACCCGGTTGACGACCATATTAAGCCACATCGCCTAGACCTACCTCCAAAGGCAGGATTTAGCGTCTTGCTTAATTGTTGCAAGAATGCAAATAGAACCTCTCTTAGTGCACCCTCCCATAGTGCAGTTTGTAGACAATAAGTGGACCATGTGTAAGATGCAAGATGAAAATACACGTGGCCCTACTCCCTTTGTAAATGCAATAAACCTCTCCTAGTGCATAGTCCTTGCACCGTGCACTAAGAGATGTTTTACCTATATTTTCAATTTATTACTAGGGGTGTTTGTAAAGSGGAGTTCTTTGTTAGAGCAACACCTAGTAAAAGTGAGCATTAAAGACCATTGTAAAATATGGTGAAATCCATTCAAGTCATAGTCTTTTATGCAAGACTTTAAATTAATGCGTATAAAATGGGCCTTACACTGAACACAGACAATGGGACCCAATTGAGATTGTAGGTTGGTGGGTGGTGGCAGCCATATGACCGCAAATAAGTAGGACCGTGACGATGTAGGACAATGACCCTGACAAAACTGAGGACTACCACCTCCGTTGTCATCGCGCGCAATTTAGRATTTAGGCTCAAGTTTAGGGTAGTGGATCACGATTTCAATTTATTTTTTAACAATCACCAATCACCAATCACAAAATACTAATCACCAATTATAAAAAGTTGAAATAACTTTTTCAAGTTTCACTAAATCAATATTTTGTTGCACAATTCAAACAACGTATTTTAAAGTTCATGTAGGATGTATAAAGTTCCAGCCTCCTTCCAAATGAAAATTTTTGATAATCATAAAACACCTAAAGTGTCCATTATGTGGAGGACCCATAGAACAATTAAATAGCTGTGAACATTAGAAGAGATTTGGAGGTAGTAGAGGGCTACAAGTTCCTGGACTATGGGAACACAGAAATCGTGCCACAATAGCATTGTAGTCAATAGTTATGAAAATTGTTGGGCCTTAAAGATACTCCTTGGGCACATGTTATCTGAAATTTTTAAAGAAAAAAAAAGAAAAAAATCCATTTGTAGTGAGCTACCCAAAATTGCTAAGTTGCCAAAAAACGGATTTTTTGCATTTAAAGGTTAATCAAAATGGAATAATTCATAGCTTTACATTGATATAGAAATGTAGAGAATCAATTTCAAATTTTTATTTTTATAAAAAGTGATTCTTCAAAGAAAATTTGACTAGCTCAAGTTGCCCAAAGATTAAAAAAGAATGCATATTATGCAATAACTTTTTAACCATGCAATCAAAGGTTATAAAAATTGTTGGTCCTGAAAGCTACTCCTCGGGTACATGTTGTGTGAAACTTCTACATTTATAAATCAATGCAACATAGAAAAATAAAATTAGTTTCAAAAAAATCTGTAAAATTGATCTATAGATTATAACCAAAATTAAAATTGCATTTGATATAGGACAAACCAATATTCATATATAAAATTTTAAATAGAAGAAATTATTAAAATACACTTTTAAAAAATTTATAAATTTCACATCATTGCAATTCATGTGAGAATTCATAAATTATGTAAAATAATAATTTTTATTGCAAACTAGACAAACCAAAGTAAATAAAGATAAACTTTTTGAGGTTCTCAAAGTTTGGAAAGTACAATTTAAGGAAAACTTGTTGGATTTATATTGGCACAAAATGGTTGTAAACAACTATTCTATGAGAGGTTATGCCTTTGTAGCATGGCTCACTTTTTGAATAAAATTCTATTCAAAATTTTCTTACTTCTTCACCTGTAGCTTTTCTTGAAGCAAAACCTCTTCTATGGTGATTTGGAGTAAATAAACAATTCCCTTTTTTAAAGAGAATTTTAAACAATGCTAGATGAAATGAGGTATGATGAACTACATCCATTTGGCCATTGGTTGGGTATTGTGAATTTATAGCAATCTTCTATGATAATACTTGCAAAAGTGTTTTGCATAGAGGTTGTTCATTGTACACTACATCTTTTAGGGCATCAAATGTACCACTTCCTACACAAAAATTTAGTTTAATAAAACTTTATATTTGAAAATTGTTGATTTCTACGTAGACCTTTAGTTCCCGAAGCGCATCTCGACCACTACCAATAAACATATCCAATATAGCCCCTCTTCCAAATGCTTCTTTTCTCTACACTCATGCAAGGTTCTTGGTTCTCGGATAGGTGTAGACAAGGGATTCAATTGGGAGAGGGTCAAGAATGGATATGCAAACCTTGGTCAGTACTCCATTGATTGATGGCCTCAAAGGAAAAAACACCTTCTAACTGACAATTTAACCTTTGAACATCGAGGCATCCAATGGATGACAAAATAGTGCAACTATTCATCCTCGTAATTTTGTGTGAAAAGGGAAAATCCTCTATATTACTTTGAATTCCAACAAGTGCTTTTGAATTTTTTGGAACCAGTGATTCCCATAGTATCAAAATGGATGATTTTCATAGTCACCAGGGTTCGTCCTTTAACCCTTAAAAGACGAATCTATCACCACAGGGAAAGGCGGGGTGCAATATGTAGTGCTTGATCGAAGGAAAAAGCACTATTTGCGCACATGATTAGCTTTGGAAAAATTGTACAAACCAATATCCGATACTACCCATTCAAAAATTGTGAGAAGATCAGCTTGGCAAAAAACAATTTCATGTGAAAATCTTTACTATCTTCATAGAATTAGGCCTATCTAAAAATATGGAGGCAAGTAAAGACACTAAAATTGACTTCCCATGATGATTGACATATGTGCGGTCACTTTCTCAAAAAGAATGGATGAGAATTGGCAAGTATCCACTTGGGCACTCACCAGATGAGTTTTTTTGTCATCTACAGGACAAAAAACGTCCGCCTCGTCCTTTAAGCCTTAAGAGTGAATTGCGACAATTCTTGGAGCTCATCAATTCATCTGCTTCTGGGAAGGAAAAGTGGTCTGATTCGTGAGCTAGGAAATGCGCAATTAGGTTGACGATGGATGCGGCACTGGCTTCGTTGCAACTTACTCGAGGCTTACAGTAGAAATTTGTATGCCCATTGAGGAGGTATTTTCATCGATCAGTATACCATTTATTTCAGTCCGTTTTGGTCCGAATTCCAGCTCAGTAGTTAGACATTCAGGGTTTGTTAGAGGTTAGGGTTCTGAAGCTCTTGGACCACACCATTCATATTGCCTCTGGTTTTGGGGGGAATCAGTTTGATGCAGATTGCAGTGCGAAGGTAAAGTTGGTAGTTTCACTGGCCTAAGATTCACCATGGATTTGGTGAATTCTCTCAGGACTTGTTTGTTTTGTTAGTAATGAATGAGGGACCTGCGTTTCGTGATCCGATTTTATCTTGTTATTCTTTATCGGCTCTGGATCTTTAGGGGAGGTTTTGCATTCACAAAAGCTACATATGAGGAAGATTGATTGAGGAGGACCTTGCTCAATAAGCGAGTCAGTGCTACAGAGACAGAGCCTCTCATAGCTGCCTGTCGATTTATCAATTTGTCAAGTTCCACTTTCAATATTGCATTGATTTCTCATCTTAAGCAGCGTTTTTTCCAGATTTCTGTACGTAACTGCTTTTTTATCAGGCTGCTGGAGAACCAGTGAAATTTGCACGAATTAGCTTTTTCTCATTTTCGAAGCAGCTCCATGCTACATATGTAGGAATTCAATCGCATACTGCGAGAGCTGCTGCAAATCAAAACTGAGTGGTTTCGTATCTAAGCTTGTACAGTTTAGTAGAAAGTGAAATTTAATAAGTTGGCCTCGGTATAAAACTTTTCTGTTGGTTGTCGTTTAGCATTTGACGATTTACTGATTTCGTAGGCATTGATGTTTGTACCGAAAGTGATTACTCTGGCAGTGACATGGGGCTGATGAGTTTTCCATTGGGTATTCAGCAGTCTAATGAAACTATATACCTCTTGATGTTGCCTTTGGGTTATCATTAGCCTTGAGAATGTCTCATGCGAGTGCAGAACGCGCATAGTTAGCTATCTATTAATAGCAAACTGTTTTTGTTCTGGAATCAGACTGTCATTAAGGTGTACTACAGTTCTTTCCAAGTTCCAACGGCAGAGCAATCTTGTAACCTGCACTTATAAATGCAAAACAAGCAACTACGTGATGAGAGGCTGTGTCCCTAATACTGTGTGTTCTCAAAAATGTAAAGGCTATTGATTGATGAACAGTGGCGGCCTAATGTGCAAAAGCGGTTTTTTCGGATCACTTCCATCTACAGTTAATTTAAACCGCCAAATGCATTTTTCTTGTGATGTCTTATCCTCAGGGATCGCCCAGCGGCCCAGTCAAGAAACGTAGGCGGATGATGCTCTGAATTGTATGAATATAACAAAACTAGAGGGAGAGTGAAAGGCAAAAATTGAGACGTCTGCCAAACATAACACAATATCACAGTACATTGCAGTATTATTCTATTGTCAAGTTCCAGGCTCCAAGTGTCAAGCAGTGGTTCAATTTGCTCATTTTTTATCTACCGCAATATCAATTAAAACATAAACGGCCAATGTGTGGAGCGCTCCCAATTGCAATTACCTGACATTGAATGCTTACATACTTTGGTTCGAAACTTGAGTAATACAAGTGGATACGACTTGAGTAAGCTCCATATCTGGTAATGATAAGCGTTCATTTGTAAGCCGCTGGCTCATGACGCAGTCCCGGCCAGCTGATCAGAGAATCGCAGAATTTAACATTTCACTTCAACAGAAGTAAGTCATTAAGAGAACAGTACTCACATTTGTAAATGCACTTACATCGACAGAAATTCCAGAAAAGAAACGATGGCACAAGAATCTTGCAGAGGAAGGTACCCGTATGAACACTCTCCATTGATACGAAAACGCTTGGGTATTTGTCCCAAGGTTTAGTGTTTCTTGAGGTGATTTAGAACGAGGAAGTGGAGTCGACTAGCTACGTACCCTATGAGCTAGAAATAGCGACACTACAGCAATCTTCTAACACGCACCACGACAACACTTTGACTGTAGATAGACAATTTCTATAGATTGGCACGATTTGGGCACCAAAAATTGAGACATATGTACTGTACATGAATGTCTGAAATTATTCAAAGACAGGTACGGATTTATGTCTTCAAAACGTGCATTTGAAAGGTGGCCAAGTATTGGGTTTCCGCCAATTTCACGAAATTTCACGAAATTGACGTTGCCTGAGCCTCGGCGATAGCGCTACAGATGTGCATTGAACGTCATTTCCGATTAWTAGGCGGTAYTGCATTGAAATGGAGAGGTGGAACCCAAGAATGATATTAGGRAGCCGGGAGGGGATAGCGCTTCAGGAAGCAAGGATGAAATCCAATATTCATATTAATTGACATATCGATCTGCAGAGCAACCGTTGTAAATGTCGAAATGGAGCATGGAATGCCGCCAATTCAACGGAAATGACGTTTTTGTCTATGAATTTTCGACGCCAAGGCAAGCAAATTTTCAAAGACCAAGGAATGTGTGCATACATCACAAGAGTACCGACGCAACTCATCTGGTCTTGAGAAAAATGCGTGCAGCAAATGCTCCCGGGTCTTGAGCCTCTTGAGCATCTCACGAAACGAATTGTTGGTTCGAATTCACGTCTGTACACTTCTAACTTAGTAGTTGTAATTTCTATAAAATAAAATATCAGGATGATCACCAACATATTACTTTTGATAATGTGTGTCATTTGATCAAATGAKACATATTGTTTATATATTTTTTCATGTCAGAATGTAACTATCCATGTAGGGTGACGACAAGTTGTATTGGATATCATCTTGAACTCATGATTGGTCACCTGTATGGACAGACTGTCTGTGTGTGAGAGGTGAACCTGCTGATTTTCTTCAACCCGTAAAGGACTGAGGCACATTTTGGGCAGAAATTGTCAAAAACAAATGCCACTTTTTAGGGCAACAAGAAAAAAAGGAAAAAGGAAAGATTTTTTTCAAAATTCAACCGTGGAAATTTGTACTAGAATTCTCTAGGAATGTGCGAAAAAAAATTCAGAAACTTTGACCTCATAGATTGAAAGATTATAATGTCTGAAGTTAGGTAAAAAAGTTGTTTTCCCACCTTGCCCAATAGGGCTTGGAAACTTTCATTCCTTTTGGAATGAGTTTTTTACACTACACATGGTTATTTTTTTTGACACTTGCATCTTGTATCATGAAAGCTACATACCCGCCAAATTTCAAAATCATAGGAAGAGTTTTGCACATGCTGTCCGAAGGTGCCCGAGCTGCCCGCAAAATTCAGGGCAGCATAACTTTTGATCCTACAACCCGATCTGAAAAAATATTAGATTTTCAGGAAGGGGGTACATAGTTACACTTTGTATCCAAATTTCATGAACATCCAACCCAAAATGACTTGATGGGAACCTACCCGAGATTTCTTGTATACGTTGAACGGACACTTGGTCCTCTAGGGGTTAAACAACGAGGTAGTGACCATGGAAACCATCAATTTTGAAACCGTGGGAATCACTATTTTAAAAAAAATCCAAAAGCATGCATTGGAAAGTAAAGATCTTCAATAATACTTTGATTTCCAAATTTCCACTTGTCTTTCAAGAAAAATTTATAACATTTAAGAACATGCTAACTAATGTAGACTACCACATTATTAGAAAAATGTCTATTACAGTATGACACTGCTATCCAAAATATGTGAAAATGAACTTTAGTGCTAAACAAGGATTACAAAAAAATGCATATTACAATTGGAAAAAATCATTTTCAGACTTCAAGTGATTTTTATAAATTTATAGTAGGAATTTGTCTTGGACATCCCTTTTCATCCTATAGACATGCCTTTTCATTGCTAGAATAATAGCTATTGCATGCCCAATTGATTAAACAGATGCATATCCAATTCAATTCATAATGAGTTCAATACCAACTACTAATTTCTATTTGGCTAGAATCAATTGATTTGTATTGGTCTGAGACTAACTTAGATGAGAGTGTGCAAATCAAAGCATAGATTATGCCCATTTCAAAATATGATTTCCGTGTTTCATGCAATCATCTTAAAAACAAGCATTGATTCCTTCATTTATATTTTTTGTTTTCCAATGCAAACAAACTAAAATGGGACTTTTTCTAGATACCTAAAATGAATGTTTGGACTGCCTTAAATGAAATAATCTATCATACTGTCCTTATACCTTTTAGTAATTTAGTAATTCGATCAACCGTCCTCAAGTATATCATCTAGGGAGAGAAATTTCTTCTGGAGAGCCTAGATTGCAAATAGGAGGGACCTTCCTCTAGCCTTCATAATCATCAATCATTGTCAATTGATTTTCCAATTTGACAATGTTCTAGCTCTTAAAAACAAGATTAGAAAGGTGATTATGAAGTCAAAAATTGATTGATGTCTTTAAAATTTTGACACAAAATGGAGACAATTACCCCTTGATGCAGTTGTAAAAAAAAATTCAATCAAATGCCCAAATCAAAAGTTGTGGTGCCCAAAAATATCCGGGCAATTCAAGCAGTTTGAGCATCTTTTGCAAAATTCCTCCTCTACTTCTAATATTTAGCAACCATGCAACTAAATGATGTAGGATGAAACCATCAAAAAAACAACTATGTGTAGTGCAAAAATCTCAGTCGAAGAGGGCTTAAAGTCTACCGACCGTGTAGGCAAGGTCTAAAAAATCCCTCTTTTTTCTAACATCAAATAATATAAACCTTTCAATCTTTGTGGTCAAAATTTCTAAAATGTTTTTCACGCATTCCATGTTAGTCTACTAAAAGTTTGTATGGTTGAATTTCAAAAAAGAACTTTTTTCTTTTTTTCCTCACTGTCCTAGAATTGGCCCTTTTTGACAATTTTTGCCATGAAAATGTGCCTCCGTTCTTTAAAGGTTAAAGTAACAAAGGTAAAGGTTAAAGTATCAAAGATTTGTGCAGACATAGAAAATCTGATTTTGGAGGCTTTACTAGTGTTATGTTTGCCCTTGTTACAATCATTGGCATGCCAAAATTGATGGCTAAGCCCTCCTCAATTTCCTTTAAAAAAATTTAATTTCTTAAAACATACAAATTTTGAATTCCAATAACTATCACACTCTAGGTCCAAACACCATGAAACAAAGCTATGCACCTCTCTTTGCCGAGATTTTTTCACCAGTACCAAGAACACAAGTGCCAGATGTACATTTACATTTTAGGAGATCTCAACATAATAAACATAATAAAACAAAACAAATAGCCTATGTTAAAGGTATGGATTAGTTTTCTAAAAAAAAGAGTCGATTAATGATGTATGATCTTGTTTCACAATTGGAAAGTTCCTAATTTAGTGATATAGTGACTTCCAAAAACAAGTCTATGTTTTGTTTTGTTTCACTCCATGCACTATATGTTGAATCTGAGTGGACAAAATCCAAATAAGCAAATATGAATGTTGTAGTATCCTTTGTGCACTACAATCCACACAAAACTTGAAGCAAAAAGCAATCACAGTTAGGAAGCAAAAAACAATTACGATTTGGAAGAAAAAACTTGAAGAAAATAGCAATTACAATTTAWATGAAAATTTATTCAAAACTAATGCGAAATCCTATGGAAGTCTGTCTAAAACTATAAACTGATGCACGGTGGCTCTAATGTCACTTTACTTGACAATGTAAAGAGATTCTATTTTCATCCCACAATAAACATTAGGTGGCTTATGAAGCTATATGTGATATGCGTAATGGTTAAGGTCAAAAATTTAACTTATGATAAATTAATTTCTCAATAAATAAAATCATTTCAAGTTTGAAAACAAATAGATAATAGACTACATTTTCTACTTTTATTAATTATTTGATCATGTTGTGCCACATTGTGCCACATTTGCCTACATATATATAGTTTTCTATTAGATGTCACATTTGCCAACATAAGAAGTTTTATTATGATTCCAAATCCATGTGAAAAGTTGGATTTAAATTCATCATTTAAGATTACACTTACTATCAAATGTATAAATATTTTAATAAGTAGCAAAATGATTAATTTATGCATAGTTTCAAAAAGTTATTCTTTTCTATGAATGTAGGGATTACAAATTTAATTTCCCTAAGATGTTATTACCATATCACAATAATAAGCCTAGAAAAATGCCTTACAAAGAGTCTAAAAGTACGTCTTTAGAGAATTTCTATTGCATGGAATAGTAATACTTTGTGACTCTATGTCACAAGACTATGCAAAGCATAATGGAGTCTAAAGATACTTCTATAGAATAGCTTCTCATCAGTGTGTGGAAATGAAAAGGAAGTGACAAGGGATATTGAGCAAGTCAGTTGACTTGATCTTGAATATAACATGGATTAACAAACCTTCAATGATAATGAAGCCTTTTTTAAGTATTAAATGAAAAGCCATATTATAAGAATTGTATACAAATAAGATGAATAACTCAAGTCTAAAAGATTGAAGTGAATGAAGTGAATGAAGTATTATTTAGAATTGATTCAACTCCTACCTAAGCCTCGTGGAGTCAAATAGTGAATTTCATTCTTGATGACTCTATTAGGGAGTAGACACTATAAAAAACAGATATATTCTTTTCTGCTCAAGAATTCTCATGTCTCCATATCATAACAAAGTTATTCGACTCTACCATAGTTGGATGAACTATGGTTTGAATTTATGACCACATCACTAGTGTACGAATACAAAAAAAAAGCATTAAAATAAGGCTGGAATTTATATACAATTTATATATATACAGAGTCTGAGTTTGAGACACCCATGAGATGAAACTCCTTGAAGCACCAAATGGGGTTTGATGGAATTTGGTGTTGTGTTTCTTTCAYACTATTTTCAATAACACCGTCTTACAATATCTATGGTTTAAATTGGGGAAACCTTTACAATTATTGTACCTTGGAGACAATTTGTTAGACCCTTACTATACAAATCATTTATTTTTAGGGGTATTTTTATTTAGTACATGAAATTTCATTTTTTTCAAATTTCATTTTTTATAATATTAATATTTCAACGTGACTTTTGATCCTAAGCTCAATTTTTTGCAATTCATTTAGCTTGTCATTGTTTAAAATTTTGGACATTTGGTATAGCACAAAATGGGTATTTCCTCCTCCTTTTGCAATTTGGAATGATTTTTTGATGGAAAGTGTTGTAACTATTATTCACAAATGTTTTTTGCAAAAATCTTGATTTTTTGTAAATTTGAATTATTTTCATTAATATTTTGCATACTATTTAGTTTTGCCACATTACAATTTCTGAAAATGTCGTATTTAATCACATTTTGAATTATTTTTCTTAATGAATTTGACCCTTGGCTTGAGTAGGATAACTCTAATATCTACTCCCTTTGTCTTGAAATAAATTTGTAGGTTCTTAGAAATGGCTAGATTAATATGTAAATTGTTCATATTTTTGAGAGATTGCAAAGCTATCGTAGCTTCTATTAAACCCCACTACGTATGAAAGAATGGAAGTCAAAAAGTAAAGTGACGCATGTTGAAAACAAGTAGTGAAAGTAAAAAAAATTTGCCCTTTTTGGAATTGCTCCATTGGTATTAATTTTGATCATTCTTCAAGCAATGTTAGTGCAATGACATTCATTGATGTCCTTTGCATTCAATTGCGAGAATGTCATGTGATTCAACTCCAAAAAATTCTCAATATTTTGAGATTTGTTAGTAGCTATTTTTGTTTAGTTTTGGGTTGAATTTTTGCCTTTGATTGGTTAGAGGTTGCATTTCGATTCTTTTTGCAATGATTAAATTGCTATATAGTCTTTGGAGTGGGGAATCTGTAGATTTGTTTGCTTTAGGATGTTTGAACTAGCTTCAATTATTGTCCATCAAGCTGTGGAGAGCCAATTTCGAGTATATTTGAAACCTTGAATTTATTTTGAAATGGAGGGAGTATTGAGTATTTCCTAGGCTCTTATTATATGATTTATCTACTATAAATCCTTCAAACACCCTTCGGGTTTTTTTATATGCCCTGTATTTAGCCTTATAATCCTTCAATTATGGTGTAATATATGAACTTCAATACATTTTAATTTGCATGCTCTTCGATTTTCTTTGTCCTAAAAAGTATTTGGTCAATGTTTTTCTAGTCATACCACCGTATTCCTAATTATACTATACAGCCGCAAAGGGCTTTCGGGGAATTCAGGCCCTTCACGGGTTAAAAAGCCCAATATCATTTATTCCTGTTCCCTGTTAGCCCCCACTTGCCAGACACCTGGCAGGCATGCAAGCTGCTCTATTTTCTTGTGGTCAAAGTCAAACCTTATCGGCGGTGGAAGAGATCATTCGAGYCCCCGACTAATGTTCCTAAGGATGGGGTCCTGTAATTAACTCTCACCGTCTGTATTAGTGAAGTTAGAATCAAGCCGTCTCAATTTGTTAATTGCTSTYTGGAAATAGTAAATAYACTTTCTTCTGATTAGAGCTCAGGGAGGGGGCGGCTGCTAAAAATGACACACTTTTAATGAGTCCTTCATAACATTCTTAGGGCCTCCTTACATGTGGAGTCGGGCCGGTGGACTCCCACCGATTCATCGGTAAGATCGGTACTCCAGATTAGCCGGACTCCCATCTCACCCTTGAATCGGTGGGAGTCCACCGGCCCAACTCCACATGTAAGGAGGCCCTTAACTGGGTGTTATACCTCCCCTAAGGTGGAGGTATAATCTTCCACTATATACCAAGGGGAGGATTTTAGTTATAATAGAAGCAATTTCATTGGCTGGTCTGGTTGTGAAAGAGTGGGCCATGAGACTGGAGATGTTTGATTGGTTGCTGGGGGGGGCAGATTTTGAGGGAGCAAAAGGGACCTCCCAGTGAAGGTTAAGAATGTTATGTTGCTGCTAATCTAGCAATCCACTAAGTTAAATGGTAAAATTAAGTTGCCTTTACAATTAGGTTGCCTTAACCCCTAAATGCCCGAGCCTTTCCAAATGTGTTTTGACTACAAAAAAAAAGCATTGGCTTGTAGTTATCACATTGTGTTATTTTTTCAAAATCAAACCATATAGATGTTTAAAGAGCTTGCTTAATAATACGTCTACCAATTTTCAGTACTAAACCGTAGGAGTTGTGAGATTATAACATGTAAAATGTAAATTTTTTATTTTTAGTATGTTGTCTTTTCCTACAATAATTTACAAACTTGCTTGTTTTGGGGATTGGAGGTGGCATGAACAACTACAAAGAGTGTTAGCATACTAAAATGCGCTTTCAAGAAACTTAATTATACGTGAGAATCTATTAAGCTCATTACACAATCTACCTTGCAATTGTTGAAATGCAATTTTTTTTTAATAAATAGGAATTGTAAATTGCTCCAAGTCACCACTTGCATAATTCAATTTTCAATGGTGAAATCAAGAATACAATTTACTCTTTCCATTGGGATCATTTTCAAAGCGAATGGATAAATACAATTTCTTGAATCTCAAATCAAGTGTACTTGGCAAACTTTGCAAAAGGCCAGAAAATGAAGTAAAACTGGCAAGCTTTACACTTCCATTAATGGACATACATACCTTTGAAGACCTCTCAATAATCAAATATGTAATTTTTTCAGTGAAAAATAAAAGTTTTTGTTAGTTAAACCTCAAAACTATTCAATTTTTTTAAACGGTCAAAAGAATTAAACTACCCACATAGAAATGAACCTTGAAATTTCAGATTCACTATATATGGTTGATTAGGTAGTTAGGGGTTAAGGTGTGTTTGCACTTGGTGTTAGGGGTGATATTTCCTATGTGAATCCGGTCTAGAAGTAGGTCTAAATACATTTTTTTTGGAAAGAAAGGTGACCATTAACCCTTGAAGGACCAAACTGCATTTTTTGGCAACATGGCAATTTGGGCAGCTCACTACGAATGGAGTTTTACATGTTTTTCTTTGAAATTTTCACACAACATGTGTCCAAGGAGTAGCTTTAAGGCCCAACAATTTTCATGACTTTTGACTACATGGTTAAAAAGTTATTGCAAGATATGTACTTTTCTTTGATCTTTGGGCAATCCGGGCAAGTCTAATAAAATAAAAATTTTAAAATAAAAATTTTAAATTGGTTTTCTAGATTTATATATGCATGAAAAGCTTTGAATTACTCCATTTTGATCAACGAGTCAAAAGTTCTAAAGAGTGTTTGTTTGTAGGCAATCATGGATTTTTACACTAAAATAAACTTTGAAGTCTTTTATTTAACTCATTTTTCAATGATTTTGAAAAAAAATAAAACCATTGGGTGTAAATTGTTTATTACAACATTTCACCCATTGGGATTGGCAATTTTCAATTTCATAAATAAATTGTTAACAATTTTGTATTTTGAATCATTCTCTACTTTTTTCTACTTACTAATCTTTTTCCTAGATGTTGTACAATTCCAAATGAAATGAAAATTTTCAAGAGTGTCGTCAACTTGACCTGAAGAACGAATCCAAAGAGTTACAACCATTTTGGACATTTTTTCATACAAATGTGGCCTTTTGAAGTGCAATTGCTCGGATTTTTGCAGGAATTAAAAAAATATTTTTGTCACTTTAAACACAAATATCTTGCAATCCACATGGTAGAAAACTCTGAATTTTTTGCCACTTGTTCCAATGTAGTTTTCTACAAGATCCTACGGTTAGATGTGTCCAAAATTGTTTTTTTTTCTAAACTTTGGTACTTGTACTAGAAATGGTAGTTTTGGAGCGTTTTTGGTGAAAGCATAGTCAAAAACCGTTAAAGGTTAAAAACTAAAAGGGAAGAGTACAACTAGTCTGGCTCTCTCAGATGGCTTAACCTCGGAGGGAGGTGAGGAAGATGTGCCATATAGACTTGTCAAAGGTACTAGAGCAAAACGGTCTAAATACATTCTTAGTAGCCTTGCCAACAACACTCTCCCTATAATAAACCTGGTTTTATGTGACTTTTTCATCATTTTTTGTGAAGGATTTTAGTGGACATCTAATAAAACAACTTGGTTTTTTATGTCAATAATAATGTCCAATGTATCATCTCGATTCTCAATCTGTCAATCCGTCAAGCAAAGGAGAGCCATGTTGCCATTCTTTGAAGATTGAGAATGGCGTGAAAAAGGTGTGACAACCCCTAACGTCTATTTAATTTGTACAAGTAGAACTTTCTTAGTACACCCTCCAATAGTGCATAAGATAAAACATCCCATTGTGGTCAAATAACCAAGAGTGGGCACCCAATGGTCCCACGAGGATTTTTCAGACTATAATCAATGTCTAACCTGAGCCCATGGAGTGATTAGTGACCTCATTAATAGCACCCTACTTTTTGAGTGTAAATCATTGTAGGAAGTGAATTTTGAGGGCCTTCCACATTAGAAAATATTGTGACCACTTTAGGTGATTGAAATGAGCATATTGGATACAATTTTTGTTGGTTATTGGGTAGCCTATTGACTCTTTTGGGCAAATCACTTCAAAAATTCATAACTAATTCATACATTGTCTGAAAAATATAATTTCAATTGCTCTCACTATTTCTCACACTTGTCTTTGTGTGGAAAAAAACCTAAAACATTTCAACAATGGCATGAGGGCAAACTCCAAATTCTGACCACAATGGAATGTGTTACCTTAATTGCACCAAGGGAATTTGTACACAGTAGATGCCCTATGTGCATGATGGTGAATGATAAGACAAGTGGCCCTGTGGCCTCTCTAAATGCAATAAACCTCTCTGAGAGGTTCTACCTGTAAAATTATATGCAATCTCCAGTTCTACCGGCCCGGTATATTTATCGCCCCACTCACACCCAGGTCTCCCCCTCAAGCACCTATAGAAAGGCAGGCAGAGGCGTTACTAAAGTAAGTTACTAAGTTAAGTTCACAGTTAGAACCCACATTCCGTCGACTCCCGGTCAGTCGTTGGCAGTCCAGTTATTCCTGAACTGAAGCCAGCTAACATGTGACCCGAAGTTTGGCAGGTGTGAATCCGTCAGCTGCAGGGGAATATCAGAGTAGCTGAAACTCAAGCCCAATTCATTAAAACAATGCTATATAATTCATAAAGGTGTACAGTCCTCCTGAAAAGCTCTTATTTCACTCTTTCTTGTTTTAGGGCCCAATTCATGAAAACAATGCTATATAATCATAAAGTGGTACAGAACTCCTGAAAAGCTCTTATTTCAATCTTTGTTGTTTTAGGGCCAAACAGTAGATAAGCAACTTTGCAATGGGAATGAGCTGCTTTCCATCCCAATTGGTGATGTCTAAATTTGGACAAACGAATCAACTTCATGATCTGTGATGTATAGATTTATTACAAAAACTCTCCCTGTCAAGTGGCCAAATACCAAATTGAAAGAAAATAAAATCCATAGCATCCAGGCCAAGGCTAGATTAGGGCCTCCTGCCATGTGCAATTGGTGGGTAGAAATAGMACTAGAAGACAAATGAAGCACTAGAAGACAAGAAGATCCCATAGATTGTCTTCTTGGACTTGGTGGGAGGAAGAGGATTTGATTCATGTTTCACCCAAATCAGAGGACTGCCTACATTGGTCACTCTTTAGGGAATCAATATGTAGAATTCTTACTGTATCTATCTCCACCCACCAGCTTTACATGTAAGTGCAATTGCTCACTTGGGCCTTATAGCTCTCTCCCTATGAAATTTGCCCACGAGTCTCATACGGTAGGAGTCCCTTACATCTTGTCTTCTAGACTTCGGAGCGGAGTGGATTTTCTTCAACAGTCTCACTTGCATCTTCTCAAACTCAAAAGTTTATGGATATTAGAGTTAATCATCAAGTGCTTGATCTAATAGACCGGGATCTGGAGTTGGAGGATGTTAGAGAAAAACAGAGTTTGAAACTCCTTGAAACACCAAAACTAAGTTAGGGTTTGATGGAGTTTGGTGCCTTGTTTCAACAAGCCATTTTTTTACTATTCCTAATTAAGCCTTCTTCTAACAACCCTTATACAAACTAGGAAGAACTTTACAATTAACTTTAATATCCTCCAATATCATCTTCACAAGAGCCTTGAATTTCTTTCACACTCAAAAACCTTTGAACCATACTTGATAGTTTCCCATCATAAAGTCACTACCTCAAACCTCTACTTCAGGAGGGATAAAGTAGCATGCTTTCCCTCTTTTCCAAACAAAATATAAAACTTGACGTCACTATGTGCACCTTTCTTTTGGCACTCATGCCACCTCAAAAACCCTAAGTGTAAAAAATCTCCAATTTGAAACTTATTCCATTATTGATTTGATTTTCATCACATCTTTACCAAGAATTGATCCTACCTTAACCCAAAACTTCTCAATAAGCAAAACAAGCTCCCACTAAACAAATACCTCTCTTTCAAATCTTGGATGAAAAACATTTTTTCTCCATCCGTGAGGCCTCCCTGAAAACCTCCAAAGGACACAAAAGTCCTCTATAAGGCGTTCTAATCAAGACTGTAGTACCTCCAACGAGCTAAATGTGGAGGTGGTTTTGCCCCCATGTTTTAACCTTGGAGAAAACATTGAAACTTTTTATTTCTCATTCATAAATTTTTTTTCAATTTTGACTTCATATTTGCAATCAGAGGACCCAAATTAGCTACGAGAGGTGTTGGTCACAATATTATTACGGCACAAAATAGGGGGGCTTTTTTTTACATTCACCCATTGTTACACCTCCGCATTTAGCTCGTTGGGGGTACTATAGACTCGACCCTCACTCCTCAGTCCGTCATTTTGATTCCATGGCGCAGCTTCCGAGCACGGGTTTCAGTTGCTGCCGGCTTTCCGGCCTGAGTTTCTCCTTTCAARAGTTCACCAAACGCACTTTCCTCGAAGAGGCAGCATTCGGTCGTATATTCCTGCACAAGTTACAGGACCTCTGTCGATGAGAGAAAGGCATCAGTCCGTGAGTGACTGACGGAGGTCCGTCTTTTTCTACAGTAGGGGTTTCAAGGATAGTCACACCTTCTCGGAGAAGCAGAATTCTATGAAGTCGGAGAAATTGGAGAGTGGAAACAAGAGGCAATGGCGGGCCGTTCCATGTGAAGAAGGTGTGACACCCCTTTCTGTTAGTGATAGGAGCATTTCTCGGAGAATCCACTACTTGCAAAGCTGGATGGGAGCTCCGCAGGTTAACCAACAAAATTGAAAAACATTCCTTGTGAAATTTTTCTTTGGGAATGTTTCTTCACATCCTGGGGGAGAAGAATCAAATCCTCTTAATTCTCTAGGAATCAGAGCTCCGTCTGCCACAAATTGCCAAAGAGAAAACGCCACACGCACATTCTCCAAAGATTGCAACCATGGTGAAGAATGAAGGTGTGACTACCCGTAAGGGCCTCCTTACATGCTGGCGTGGTGGGCAACTACAATGCATATTCAAGGAATAAGACAAAACAAGAGCCACTGATTGTCTTGCTGAGTTGGACAAGTGGGAAAGAAGGAGGAGAAGTTTTACCAATATTGGTGGACAATCTCATTGGTGGAAACTAGTGAAGCTTGAGAGAATCTAGTAAGGGAGTCTGCTCTTAAAGCGCCCATGCTCTAAAAGCAATCATGATACAAAGGTACATTTTGCTTTCTTCAATGTACCAGCAATGTACATTTCAAGGAGGTGGTCGTTTTTAGTGACCACCGCATTACAACTTCAAAAATTTGCAACTAATTCTTTGAAGGTCCGAAAAATACGAAACAACTTTGGTTAGATGCCAATTCCTTTTTTACTTCCCATAAAAATTTACTGAAAATTGCTTCAAGGAGTTTAGCTTCCCTAAACATGCAATCAGCTCCTCAATGGTCGCTTTAAGAATAGTCTACCTTATGTGTGAGTTTCTTCTTGTATTTCTCTGCACCCACAGGGTGCACATGAACGTGCCAAGCCTATTTTCTCCTGTAGCATTCCCTGTGAAGTTTCCTTGCCCACGGATACATGTAAGGAGGCCCTCAGTTTCCCACAACCGACTGGAAGGAAAGCATGATTGCCCCTCTGCTACAGTCCAGTACAGAAAATTCAGAAATTCAGAAATCATCCAGTACAGTGCAGCGACACTTGTTCCCTCAGTCCCATTCCCTCTGCATGCCATGCTATGCCATGCCAGGACTGAGGACTCTTGTCATTGGAAGCAGAAGCATTTGTGGAAAAAATCCAGGAGCAMATTTGCAGGCCCCATGCACATGTGGAGGCCTGGTGACGGAGGTCTGTGTGTGTGTGTGTGTGCAATTGGGACATTTTTCCCCTTCTTTGTTTTTCTGCTGGCTGAGCCTCTCTTCTCCGTCTGGGCAGCTGCATGTGTGATGAGTCTGAGCATGGAGAAGCTATAGGTGGCTGGCCCAAGCCAAAATGACCCCACCCAAGGGGAGGAGGAAGTGGAGGCCGGCATGGATTGCAGGACAAAAGCCGAGCGGGGGTTGTTTGGGACACTTGAGTTGACACTTTTTGACCAAAATAGTTGGGGACATTAACCCTTGAAGGACGGACTTGGTGGCTGTGGAAATCATCCATTTTGATACCGTGGGAATCATTGGTTTTAAAAATAAATAAATAATAAATTCAAAACCATGGATTGCAAGACAAAAGCCGGGCGGGGGTTGTTTGGGACACTCGAGTTTACACTTTTTGACCAAAATAGTTGGGGACATTAACCCTTGAAGGATGAACTTGGTGATTGTGGAAATCATCCATTTTGATACCATGGGAATCATTAATTTAAAAAAGAAAAAAGAAAAACCACTTAGTGAAAGTGAAAGATTTCCCCTTTCCACACAAAAATTCGAGGATGAATAGTTGCAATTCTCTCCAACATTGAGAGATTATATGCCATCTATTGGAAACTAACGTCCACCTTCACATTTAAGGGTTAAATTTATTGTGGAAGGACGCCGCAAATTCTAAGTAAATATAGTAAGTGGCTAATGGATGACATAGAATCCTTCTATATAAGATAGAAGCTCAAATGTTCATCCTTGAAATTTTGTGTGAAAAGAAGGAGGTCTTGAATAGTAGTTTGACCTCCACCAAGTGCTCGTGATTTTTCTTAAGCAAGTGATGCATAAAAGGATTGTTTCCATGGTGATCAAACCATCCTTGAAGAGTCAAGGGACTGAATGGATTGAATAATGGAAAAATCATGGTTTTTGATATTACCCCAGAGTGCCCTGGCTAACTTTTTGCGCCAAAATCAAGATTTAGGGACACATCAATCTTTGATACATAATATCTCTTAGTCATTTGGTTGATCTACAAAAAGTGCATGTTGAAAAGAATGCCACGTCTATGTAGGGCCTTTTGGCATAGGAAATCAGTGGATAAGCCAAGCCCATTAGTGGAGGTTGATCAATCTTGAAGGGAATTATTGTGTTTAGAATTTTTACACAATCTCTCCTTCACCCAACGGGTCCATATGCCTCTACCATTGCTCACTTGACAATAGAGCTCTCCCTCCAAACTTTGCCCGTTGGTCTTACATGGTAGGAGGCCTTTACAAAGTGGCTTGCAAAATTTGGGAATAATTCAAAGGGACGTGGGAGATCATAATTTTAGACTTGGTRCCTCAAATTGAACTTCTAAACATTGTAGAGACACTTTCGATCACTTGGAGTGATTAGGGGTTTACATGTCACAAGAGGAGAGCTTGGTTCTGGTCTATGTCTATATAGGCAMTAYGGACCTTKRTGCTCATCTCCGCCTCTAAGTTAGATCCAAATTCTCCTCCGCTAAGTTATTGTTGCTTGATCCCCAAGACCTCCTTTTCTCCTAGTGTCACATCTGCAAGCCAACGTCATTGATGGCCACTGTCGCCACATTCCCAAATTCGTAGAAAACACAGTGTGGTGGGGGTGGGCCGGATGGGCCCCTGATTGCACGGAGTAGGGCCGCTACCCTAGCTCCCATGGAGTGCTGCTGCAAGTCACATGGACGGGCGGAGGGAGGCTGGGTTGGGTAAGGTGGGGTTGGGGGGGTTGGGTTGGGGGGGGGGCAGCTGCGCATCTCTCTCTCTTCCAGTCCAGACTCCAGAGATGCGGTGGTTGCGGGGCCGGTTGTAACAGAAATGGCTGTGACCTGTGGATTTGGTTGCTAGTCTAGACTCATCAGAAACTCCCGGCACTTCGTTGTAGATGGATGATGAGCCTCAGTCAGTCAGTCCAATGGATCATGGATGGCCAGCTGCAGAACAGGAAACTTAGCGCTAAACTTACTGTACTGTACAGTACTGTAATGTAATGTAGTGGCAGCGATGGCGTTTCCCATGGTGGTGCTGGTGGCGTTGATTTGATCGTTGTTGCCTGCATTCTATAATTCTATTTTGTTGTTTCTATTGCCCCTCCCTGGTCGGCGAGCGATCAGCAGCGTCTGCAGCCTGCTGCTTCCCAGTTCCCACTCCACTAAAGCTCAACTTATTAACTTGCCGCCCTCCGTATCCGACGCCTCTCTTCTCACCCCGCTCCGCTTTTCTCGCACCCCGCATCGACGGACCTCATCCTGCTCATCCTGCTCATGCCGCTTATCCCGGCCCCCCCTGCTCTATAGCCACGCGCTTTTCGCCCTTTTCTGGACCAATTCGCACTGCAATTCGGCTTGCCGTTCAGGCTTCGGGGTCCGTCCTCATCAGCCTCTCCGTTGCGCTTTTCTGCTCTTCGAACGCCGGGCTCGCGACTTCRGGGACGCCAAGTAGAGAGCTTCGGGTTTCCCTGCTGCTTTTTGGTGAAGCTTTGTGCACACAATTTGAAGGCAGGTTGCTGTTTGGACTGTTCGTTCTGTTGGTGTTTGTTACATTGGCCACTGGTTTGGTTTAGCGAGAGTTGTGCGGTTTGTTGGAGAACTTGGTGCTGTGGTCGCTTAGCAAGAGTGGTCACCCAGGGGAGGTCAAGATGAGGATACGGTGCGACTCGTGCGAGAAGAATACGGCATCGGTGATGTGCTGCGCGGATGAAGCTGCTCTGTGCTCGGAGTGCGATGCGCGAATCCATGCTGCCAACAAGTTGGCCAACAAGCATGCGCGTGTTAGTCTTCGCACGGCTGAGGAATCGGCCAAGTGTGATATTTGCCAGGTGTGTTGCTCTGCTCTAGCTTTTCTCTCTGGTTACCGCGCAGAGAGGTCCTGCACTCCTCCATTCTTTCGAAGATCACGCACCGCAATACGAATGGAACGCAGTGAGGGGGATGCACAGTGATATCTCTTAGTGGGTGTTCTTCGTTGTGAGGGGTCTTGGATCTTGTTGTTGTAGGGATCTAACTACAAGAGCAATTTCTGAAGATGAGGATAGAGTGCGCGTACTTAGGGTTAGATGACGCAGATGTACGTTGGATGTTGGGATGTGACCGTGAATTGGGGTGGTTCAAATTTCGCAGGACAAGCGGGGTTTCTTTTTCTGCCTGGAGGACCGAGCGTTGCTGTGCCGCGACTGCGACGTTTCCATCCACTCCGCTAATGCTCTCTCGTGCAACCACAAGCGGTTCCTGGTGACGGGAACGCGAGTGGCCCTGGAGGAGCTCAAGGATGACCAGCCCGCGGCGGAGCCGCCCGTGGCGAGTCCTGCCACCTCCACGATGTCGTCGCAATCCTCGCATTGCAGCCGCGCGCCGTCTCTTTCAAGCCCCATCTCCACTCTGCAGGGACCATGCAAAACCAGTCCGGCATCATCCGGTCCAGTCAAAGCTGGGGCTAGTGTGTACAGAACACCCTCTGCATACATTCCTTGCAGCTCACCAGGAGCCCCTTTCTCTGGAAATGGCCAAGTCGTAACCCCAAGCCATCAAGAGATGGGGGCGCCAGTCGCGCCCGAGATGATCTCTATGCCGAGCTCCATGGGCACGGGTGGCGTTGCCAACGCTAGCGGCATGCGCAGGAGCAGCTTCAGCGAGTTTTTGACCGACGCAGTTCCCGGATGGCGCGTGGACGAGCTTCTCAACTTCGTCGATGGCAACGAGAGTTTGGATTTCCCTCCTGCCAAAGGCGACGGCAACGTGACTGCCATGGGAGGCGACTTCGACTGGACCGCAGATTTGAGTTTGTTCGAAGAGCAGATGTTTGCCATGCACGAAGTGCCGCAGTTTCCAGCACCCGCAGCACCGCAGCTTGCTGTGCCACCCAGGTCACGGCACCACCACCATCCACAAATCAGGAATCGATCCAAGCAAGACTTGTACGTTCCCAACGGCTATGGCGACGGGTTCATCGTGCCGGAGATGCGAATGCAATCTGGCTCTGCGCCATCGTCGTTACCAAAGCGGTTCAAACGCGACCTGCATTATTAGTTTCTAATTATCTCCAGGTGGATGTCCTAAATCTGTTTATAGATATATTCAACAGCGTCTTTGGATGCTCGAAGTTACAAGTGGACGGAACCATCTTCTTCAAATATGAAATCGCCCTGTAACTAGTGTGTGTTTCTCCTGCAAGGGTGAATCTTTAAACCGTTGCCCAAACTTATGCTGGAGACGAAGTGCGCGTCGGCTCCACTCCAGCGCGGGGGCTTCAGGACCTCTTGCCCGCAGAGCTCGCAGACAGCAYCGACGACGACGACGAWTACAACTACAACTTTTGCTTTGCTTTTCGTTTGTTTGCAGCAGCAGCAGCAGCAATAGCCATTGAGGTGTGTTCATGAGCTTCTTCCGAAACTARTGGGCGAGAAACGAGATAACGCGACATTGAACAAGTTTGAGAAGCGAGATGGTTGGTGTRCACCCATTAAACCACCAGCAAAACGGTGGCTGGGTTTTTCTCTACACAACCGGCATTCTTTGAGTGCGCTGTGCCGACTCTCTCATTTCCATGCGAGTCCTTCAAGAGTCATTCTTTCGTTTCCAGGTGCTCATCACTGCACCAGATTGTTGAGTTCGAGGATGTGACAGGAGCACCGAAGTAGTATCTCTGGTAGCTCAGGTTGCTGTCTACTTTTTTTCAATCCGTTTTTCACCTGTCTAGTTAGCTAGCTAGGCAGGGTGWCCGCAGTGATAGACGTCTCTTTAGCCCCCACTTCCATGTACAGTCTGATCAAGCTTTTTGCATCCTCACTTCTTAAGAATATTCCACAATTGGGAGGTTCACACATGTCCAACGTCTTTGTGACTCGAGGTCTTTGTCTTGCAATAAGCTTAMCATGTCTTCGTCATCCAGAAATTCCCAAAGAAAGTGGCAAAAGCGACTGTTTGTTTGTGCGAAAGCTTGTGCAATGTTGATATGGTGTCTCACTCATAGAGCAGATTGCATCAGAAGAGTACAAAGAAAATTTCTACTGTAGCTTGGTTTGTTTTGGTGATGGGAAGTGAACTGAGCATTAGCGAATGCTACGTGGCAATTAAATGTCTTCCCAGGCTTTACTTCTTCACCTTTTCAACCTGTCAGGGAATGTCTTTCAAGATCAACCATTGTAAAGTATGGTAGGGGGACCTGTAACCGATCAAATGAGCAATTATGGACATGATCTAGGGTAGTGTTAGGCAAAGCAAATATTTTCAGAGGTGCATTGACTGCAATGATGGAAATTGCAAAAAAAATTAATTTTATCTCTTGCAATGAAATTATCATGAATTTTGAAAGGCCGAAGTTGGGCTTGACCCATGATCAACATCTAAAGTCATCCAATTCCGATCATTCAAGAACTACTTTCCCGCTTGTTGCTTCCTACTTTCTTGTTCACTTATGTGTCATGAACTTATTGGTCCAAACCCTGAAAAAATCAAAAACACGCATTCCAAGGAGAAAATGGAAATATGTTCGAGCCTTGGTCAAGATACAACACCCTATTGATTGGTGATGGGGCGCCGGTTAGTAATGGGTCCTTCTACCAGAGGTGAACCCAATACCAACCATTGACCAAATGCCACCCAAATGTAGGATTCTTATTGATTCTAGAATGTGAATCTATGACATGAGCACATGCCTTAAATTCATAATAAGTGAAGTTAAGGCATGTATCATTGTCATATATTCTCACTCTAGAATCAATGATAGGCCTACATTTGGGTAGTATCAGGTGAATGGTTGGTTTTGGGTTCGCCTACTTTAGTGTTACTTGTGCTGTTTCCACAACCAAAATATAAGTAAAGTAATTTTCTAATTTTTAATTCATAAAAACTTTGAAATCTAATAACTTTCTCACCGTGAATCGGGACGCCATGAAATAAAGCCCATGCACCCATCTTTGCCTCGCCGCCTTGCCTAGTGCTTCCTGATGGTACCAAGAACGTGATAAAAGATGCACGATCTGGAAGATCCCAATGTAACAAACAAAACAAAGAAACAAATAAATTTAAGGTATGGATTAGTGTGCCTTGTACCGTTGCCATAGTCAAAATGATAGTAAAGGTAATTTTCTAATTCTTAGATTCATAAAAACTTCAAAATTCAATAACATTCACATAGAAGGTCCGAACGTCACAAAACAAAGCCCATGCACCCTTCTTATCTCAGGGCTTTCCAATGGTACCAAGAACACCTCTGGGGACGTATGGTCCAAGAGATTTCAATGTAATAAACAAAACGAAAACAAACAAACAAACAAACAATCTTATAGGATGGATGTTCATGGAGAACCTATAGTTACTTTATTGTAGCTGGTGCCTTTGGAAATGATTAGTTGAAGTGTGAAAATGTAGGATCCAGAAATAGACTATAAACTAGTAGGATTGGCAACCAATTATTGTGCAAAAATAAAAGCTAGATAAGTAGCAGTTGCTTTCATGAAATCGTCAAATTTTAACTGCTTGTCATTTTGTATTCAAGGCTAATATCTTGGCTGATGGAGGTGGATATGTTCTTAGATAAGGTGGTTATTGCTCTAGGGTTGGCTATTGAGGGACTTGAATTGTTTGGACAAGGTAGGGTGGATATTGCATTAAAGTTGGTCATAGCAGCCAATCCTTATTTTTTCATTTGTGTTTGTCTAATGTAATGAAATTTTCATGTCTTTGCAAAAGAGGAATATTATAGCCTTTGTGAAATTGAAGTTGAAAGAAAGTAGTCGGTGAGAATTCTATACAAGAGAAATTGAATTGAAAGATCTTGATAAGRAAGGGATGCAATTAGTGCATTTGATAAAGAGAAGATGCAATTATAGCAAGGAAATTTTAAAAACTTTTCAAACACTATTCAACGTTTGTCTTCAACTCCTTCATCACCTTCATTATATGCACTACATAATAGAGTGTAACCAAGCAATAGTCTTTTCTATACTAGGTAGGTATTCTCCTTTGCTTGGAAGGGACTGAAAATTTAATTGAAGGATTAAAATTGGCTTAGGACTATAGGTGATTGCAAGAAACACTTGTCCCCTTGCCCTGAGACGAGTGTTTTTTTGCTCGTAACTTTTGCATCATTTATTTTTTGGCATGAAATCTATCCTTTTAATCAGGCTGTTTGTTTATTTGTTTGTTTGTTTGTTTGTTTGTCTAGATTTTAATGTCAAGCTTATGCCTCTAGCATAACAATTGATGTAATTTCTAGTTTCTATTCTATCTTGAGCAGAAATGTGACAAATAATCATGCATCATGTACATGTTTCTAGAATAAGTCAGACCATTAGAAGCAAGAAAAAATACAGATAGAAAGATAATAAATTTAAAAGAATCCCTCGTGGAGCTTGGGATTGACCAAGCTTTGTGTACTTTTGGTTGAGCTTCTTATGTTTATAATGGTTTAACCAATGAAGCTCTACTTTCGCTCATCACTTTGCCTAAAAATTTCAAAAAATAACCTTGMGCCATGAATGCGGTGTTTATGACATTTATGACTACAAAATATTTAATTGCCTACAACTAATGTCAAGGGTCTGATCCACAATAAGGGGCCCGTCTCAATAGGACATGTAACTTTCATCGAGCACGGTTGAGAGCTTTTGCCATGGGGTTTTCACCGTCCTATAATGGCAAAGCTCTAACAGCATAATATGAATCATAATAACAACATAATAAGAACACAATAACAACATAATATGAATCATAATAACAACATAATAAGAGCACAATAACAGCATAATGAAATCTGGCAACTCCCAAAAAAACAATCTCCAATGCAATCGACATTGGTCTCTCTTTATTCCTAGGCTTGTCACCAAACCTAGAAAATTGGCAAAATATGAAGGACCAAACAAGTTAGCTCACTCTAGGAAGAGTCATTATTGTTATACCTTTTCAAGCATTGTTATGAGTGTCAATAAATTTGGCCTTCCCTTGTTTGCATGAAAAGTCCCTTTTTAGTATAGAATCTTTTTTTTTTCTCTTTTTTTTTGTAAATGTGGAAATTTTCATTTGAGGTTAGGATTGCTTGCTTTGCATTGGATAATTTGTTCTAATTAAAAAAACCCGACACTTGGGGCCTCAAAGAATGTCCCACCATTTGCCATTACAAAGATTGTTTCCTGAGCTTGCATTGCAGATGCTCTAAAGAAGAAAATACTATGTCACTTTAACTTAGTGAGGACATTGAGACCTAAAGTGTACTCAATGGTTTACCTAACCTCTAAAAGTTTATGACTATGTTATCAAAAAAAGCAATCCAAAGTTTTCATTTGTCATGTAAAAAGCTACAATGGAAAAAAAAAAAAAAAAAAAAGTATCTTGTATAAGAATATATGACAAATGAATGTATAGATTAAATTTTTTTTTTCCTATTTAGATTGTAAGATATCAATATTCATAGTGTAAAAAAAATGTTGTTTGAATTTAGGAATCTCAAGTTTTCAAAATTTAAATCTTTTTAGCTTAAAGTTTTGCACTACAAAGTTTTGAAGTTTAAATCTTTATGGTGGAGGATCAGTGAGTTGAGAATTTAATCCCTAAAGTTCTAGTGTCCTCTCGGGGGACAAAATGGATTTTGGGCAAGCTCCTACAATCTCAATATTTATCTTGATTTTTGAATTTTTTTTGTGAAGATAAGAAAACACATTCGGTTTATGCAAATATATATATTTTTATTTCAATCAGAGATTGATAGCAAAAGTTATGGCACAAAAAGTCCTTTTTTTAGGTGCGAAGAGCAAAACTCATCTCACACAAAAGAATTAAAAAAAAATTAAAAAATTAAACTTCTTGTAGATTGTAATTTTGATTCATTCCATTTTGATGAGTTATGTAAAAGTTGTGGACAGTCTTATTTTTTGGGCAATTATCCTCTTGAAAAGATAACTTATAGATTTCATTTCCGAATGCATTTTTCATTGTTTTCAAAAAAATTGTTTAACAAGGTTAAGTTTGC
Source organism: Pleurozium schreberi (assembly GCA_006891605.1). Taxonomy (NCBI): domain Eukaryota; kingdom Viridiplantae; phylum Streptophyta; class Bryopsida; order Hypnales; family Hylocomiaceae; genus Pleurozium; species Pleurozium schreberi. Next base: position 155,661 of record VACF01001626.1, read on the forward strand.
TTGTTGGAACAACCTTACCGTTGGTATTATTGTGTTTTAATCCCATCCTAGAGCTATTAATAATTTTGTTTTTTGTTAAATCTTAAACCTACTTCTACTTAACAATTTTTTGAAGAACAAAAATCGAGTGTGTTTTTTAATATTTTTTTCCTAGACTTTTGATTTTATTTTTCAAAAAAATTTAAAGTCTTTTATGAATTTTTTTTCTACAAATGGCAATTGAAGTCATTTGGATTGCAAGCTAGCATTTTAAAAACTTCTTTTTTCCAACTTTGAATCCTCAAATATTTCATTCCGTACGGTCAAAGTTCATGAGATTTTATCACATGATCTTAGATAAGTGAAATATAAGATCTCATGGTTAGATTTTGAAACTTCTTTTTTTCCTTTTTTGGATGAACGTAGCAGAAATGGTAGTTTTGAGTTGTATTTGACAAAAAAATGGCCTTGGGGACCTTAGTGGTTGAGAAAATCAAATTTTTTAATGATTTTCACCTTAAAATATTGTTAAGAAGAAGTAAATACAAGATGGAAGGGAAAATTTAGTTACAAATAGAGTTCTAAAATGAAATTGAAACAAGTCAATCCTAATTAATGGTGGATTGTTAAAGTAAGTAATCTATATGTGATGGAACTTTTTTAAATTGTAAAATTTTTGTTTAGAAACGGATCTTATAAGATTTTTTTTCAAAAAGATGCGTAGATTGTCCTCAGTACACGACTCATCGTAGCTTTCTCATGAATAATCCAAATTGAATGAATCAAAGCTTCCAAGTAGACATGAATATAACTTGTCTGGGGAAAAATTTCAAAAATATTAATTTTGAATGTTTGAGTGTTTTTTGGTTGCCTTGAAATTGAGCATTTTGAGCTTATGAGGGCATAACATTTTTCCCCCATCCAACAATTGAAATCAAAATTATGTTCCTCCAAAACAAGCATAATCTCTTACCTCTACAAGAAGTTTGAAAAAAAAATTGTAGAATTTGACACCATAGGATCCAATCCAAAATTCTAAAAATAAATCATTCCAAGACTTTGAACCTTCAGGGGTTATAGTGCATGGTTTTATTTAGTTAGTTGAAAGCCTTATATTTACTTTGACTATGATAAAATACAATGATTTGTGTCACTTTAGTTTTGGAAGGACACCCCTCCATGATCAAGCTTGTAGTCCTCAACTAAATACTCCTTGAAACACTCCGATTACATTATTGAAACAATAGGTGCAATTAGTAGTGAAGTCATTTGTCAAAGGCTTGCACCGTCCTTACAAGATTATCTTACCAAAGACCCCAAGAACTACAATTGTATGACGAAAGACTTTCAAAGAGAATGTAAAAATGAAAAATGCATCCATAAATTTTATCATTTTTTTGGCTCTTGACCTTGATGATAGGGTCACGTTCTTCTTGGCTTGAGCATTTTTGAGAGACCACTAAGGTAGGAGGCTTGTAAAGCGATCATATAAGAGTTAATCACCTTTTGGAGGAAGCTTAGCTCCTTGAAACAATTTTCAGTAAGAACCCACATCCTTTCATATTTTTTGGACTTTTGTGGAATTAGTTACAAATTTTTGAAAATGAAAAAAAGTAGTGGTCATCAAAAGCAACCACCTCCTAAAATGTGCACATTTGAAGAAAAGAAAATATACTCCTTAGTCATGTTCGCTTTTAACCTTTGAACGCCACGGCAAACGTTTCGCGTCCGATGGATGACAAAGAATCAATGTGTATAGGACAAATGTGCAACTATTCATCCTTGAAATTTTGTGTGGAAAGGAGATATCTTCTTTAATAAGGTAGGCAAACCCAATACCAATCGTTGACCTGAGACCACTCAAATATAGGACCCTTGTTGATCCGAGATCAAGAATCTATGATGGAAGTACATGCTTTAACTTCACATATTGGGTTTGCCCACCTTAATTTGACTTCCAATGAGTACTTTTGGAGTATTTTAAACTAGTGATTCCCACGGTATCAAAAGGAGTGATTTCCACGGTCACGAGTCCGTCCTTCAAGGGTCAATGCCCGGTTGGAGTTCGAGCCTCCTCTAATAGTAATGTGGAGTTTTGGAGAGTTTTTGGCCAATCTACATTAAATAGTGAAATTAAGTTGCCTTTACAATCAGGTTGCCTTACCCAAGAAAGTTACTCTAAGGTAGAACCACCCATTACCAACCAGTGCTCCATTACCAACCATAGATTGACGTATTTCCAACCAAGGTTAGAATGAGTTTTTTTCATCTTTTCAAAGTTGGGACTAAAGGTTCATGATACATGTTCCAAAGTAGTGCCAAAAAAATTAGGAAGCAATGAGTGGAAAAGTAGTTTTTTGAATGATCGGAATTGGAAGATCTAGTGATTGGCTATGGGTCCGAAGCACTTTTTGTCTTTCAAAATTCATACTAAATTCAATTCATGCGAAAAAATTTCCAAAGTTTTTGCAATCCTCATCATTTTTATCAACACACCTCTAAAAATATTTACCTTGCATTCCATTGCTTTAGATTTGTCCAAATTCCTTATTTGGTTAGTTATAGGTGGTTCTACCTTACAAGCCATCAAAGTCAACAAATATTTCTACAAATACTTCCATTTGTACACATGGAGGTTCATGAGTTCCAACTACACCAATAATTAATTCAAAAGTAGTGCATTCTTGTACACTAACGGTAAAAATCTATATAGTGTCGAATGTCAAGAAATTAGTGAGGGGCAACCTAATTTCACTATTTAGAGTACCTTATTGAGGCCTGATTTTATTTTYCAAGGTGCATGAATTTCTTCCAATTGGGGGAGGGGTGTGGACCACTGTACCTGACAATAGATGACCCAATCCCGTTCAAACACACGGTATTGCCATGCCGTGCTGCATTTGCCACTTGCCCATCCAGTCCGTTCACCCAAGTGCATGCATGCAGAAGACCTTCATCAAGACTAATTGCTCTTCATGCACAACCTCATACTAATTGTCAGTATGACCACATGGCCGCTGCAATCAGATGACACTGTTGTATAAGAGCATGGCCACCGGTACACGCCCAACTTGGGAAGCTCAAATTTCTCATCTCATTTGGAAAGGCCCTCAAACATTCTAAGATTATAAGGGCTGTGTTGGGGTTTGAAGCACTTTATAGTTTGAAGTTTTTTCATTTGAGTAGGTTTAGATATCAAATTTCACCTCGGTCCAAATGTGATACTAGGGAAGTTTTAGCATCCTTTTTCAACACTAAAACATTATAATCTTGCAATCTATGAAGTCAAATGACTCCAAATTTGATTCATGTCATCTACAACATGTACTTTACAAGATTGTATGGTTGAGATTTCTAAGCCTTAGTGACATTTAGACCTACAACACTTCAAAAACAATGATGTTTTTCAATCCATAAAGGCCCTGGAATTGAAGGCAAATGCAAGGATGGTTGAAGTCATTGTGGGCAAGTCCTTTTTTAAGGATGGAGAAGAGATCCTAAACTCACTAGTGAAATAAGGTTACAAGAGTACATTCATACATGAGTTGTTGCTAAGATGTAACAAGGAGCTAAGAGTATTGTTTGGTATCCGTAGTGATTTTATATCCAACATGGTAAGGTAGAAATATCCATTCACACACTCATTTAGGTTGGTGTGTAAAAATGGAGACAAAATCACAATTAGATGTTATTTTCTTCCCTATAGACAAATGAAAATCAATAACATTAAAAAAAAATATCAAATTAAATTTGGAGAGTTTTGTACTTCATGTGCATTTTCAAAGCCAAGGCTACAACAGACTTCAAAGTGTTCAACATGTGCATGATTGTTTCAAGTGCCTTCAAAAAGACCCCAAACATTCATTGGCAGTTTGTTACATTACAACCCTAAATGGTGTCATTTGTAAAGGTAGAGTCATTCAAAGCAAATGGTCTGAGGTCATATTGGTGATACCTATTTGGCAAAAGGGGGGCGCAAATGGTGAAGGACATAAGAGGCTCTTACCATTTATCAATGGGTGGGTGCTTTGACCAATGTGAATATAAAAAGTATTGTTATGTTTCCTTTACAATGTGGAATGTATTAATATTGGTGGAACTCATTCTTCTACTTCCGCACTCACCAATGATTGGTAGAATTCTTCTTGTCTTTAGTATTTTTTTTGCCCATCGGGCTCACATGATAGGAGGCCCTAACTATTGTAGTATAAATCTTTTTGATTTCATGTAATGAGCCCGAGCTCACTTGGGAGATCCTGGGCTCTTTATTGTCACCTTGTTGGGATCTGGTGGCGAATCCGAGATTGGTTTTCTGTAGTCCCAAATCAGGATGGCGCCATCCTCTCCAACGGACACAATCTTCTTCATATTTGGGCTAATCTTTATCTGCATCATAGTTGCCGATCCACCACACTTGTGAGAAAATCATAACATTAGCAAGAGATCAAGGTGTTTTTCACAATAATTGGTGAAAAGATTAGTTGAAGAAAAAATACTCCGTAGTTGTTATTCTTAATCTTAAGTGAATAGTGGCAAGAAAGCTTTGCCTGTCTAAATTACATTGGGGGTATTGTTCTTTTTATGAGAATGAAACTTCTATGAAGAATGAGAAGGTGTGGAGTGAAAAAAGGAGACAATAGGAGCCCTTCTCCATGAAGGCGTGAATCTTCTTTTCCACTATGTGAAGAATGAGAATATGGACATGATTTGCTGATTTTCTCCACAGCTTCACAATCTTGATGGTTTCTTAATCTTCACGGCCATTCTTCACTTCCAGAGGAGAATAAGAAAACTTCTCAATCTTCAATGAATGTGCCCTTTGCAAGTCAAGGAGAGAGTGCCATGTCCTAATTCTCTAAAGAATGAGAATGGGAAGAAGAAGGTTCGACAAGCCCTTCTATTTCATCAAGGACATTTCATTAAGTGTTCACAAATGTTTTTGGATTGGGAAAGAAAGACATTGACCAAAATAATTTTTTCTTCTACTTGACCAAATGTTTGTTCAAAGGACATTTGAAAATTGAAATTTGTATTGGTGATGATGAAATAAAAAACAAACAAATGTTTCTGAAAATTTGGCATAAGATCTCAACATTCATCTCGTTTGAAGGAATGTAAAAAAAATTGGATTAGACTCCAAGAACAAAAGTTATGATGCTAAAAAAATATGGGTAGCTTCGGTAGTTTTGGCATTTTTTGTTGAATTCCTCATCTACTTTTGCAATTTGGCATGTATGTAACTAACATGATACAATACGAAATTTTCAAAGACCCTACTACTTTAAGAGCAAAAAATCTCATTCCAAGAGGAGTCAAAATTTTACTAACCTTATCAATGATGTTTGAGATTTTTTTTTTGTCTAAACACAAATGCTAGCATTATCTTGAGATTTTAATTTTCAAAATTCTCTAATTTTTTTTCACACATTGAAAATGTTTGTTTGTAAATTTTCACTACTTAGATTTTTTTTTTAAAAATTCTTGTTGCACAGGAAAATAATGACTAATGTATTGCTCATTCACTTGACCTCCTTGTATTGCAAGGTGATTTAGAATAGGATAGACCCCATGTTTGCTTTTGAAATGTTGCTTGAGTGTACGTAATAAGATGTCATACTTGATGGTGTAAAAGCAAAATTTTGTATAAAGCAAACATTACTCTAAGAGGGCTCAAATTTTGTTGACCCCGTTAGAATCTCTTTCATTGGTGCATTTTCACTACATTCTAAAATGATTTTTTTTGGTAAACTCAAACTAAATTAGATTGTACCACAGTGAAATTTGATATTTTAGTGCACTTTGGTAGTAATTTTAGTAATTTGATACAACTCCAATAATCAAACTTGAGACCATTGATCCCATTTGCATGGGTTTATAAAACTATAAAGATGCTGCTCTATTAGAAAGGAGGTTTGGAGCATCAAGTTATAATGTGAAAACTTCCTTGCTGCTCATGTGGGTATCACTATCACCAAGCTCTAACATAGTAGCATGGTGCTCAAAGACTTCTTATTTCTACCAACTAAATGTTGGAACCAACACAATTTTGAATCAACATGCTGTTATGGAAATTTTATCAATTGTCACATCACATTTTCAAGTGGTAACAACCAACCCAAAAATTTTAGATGCCACTTTTTGACAAAAATAATGCATTGAATTTTTATTGAACCAATGCTACTACATGGCATCTACACAAAACAGTGAGATTAGGTTGCCCCATACTAATTCCTCAACATTTGATAGTACATAAATATGATTAGTTATTTGTACAAAAATGGTGACTTTTGTTAAATCGGTGGTATTTTTGCGCCAAAAATGGCGTTTTTTGTGCCATTTTAATGAAATGTCATGCAATTTCTAACATATTTTGCGCCATTTTAATGGAATGTTGAGCCTTTTTAATGCAATACTGCCAACTCAACAAAAATCACCATAAGAATTCACTACTTTTGAAATTAGGTATTGTTGTAAATGGGGCTCATGAACCTCCACGTGTACATATGGAGATGTTTTTAAAAATATTTGTTGACTTTGATGGCTTGTAAAGTAACTTTCTTGATGTGAAGGCAACCTAATTTCACTATAATTTTGGGTAGAGAGAACTAATAACTGAAGGCCAAGTGAAGTGAGTTACCCTGGTGATGCCGGCACTGTGGCCAAGGCCGACAAAGTAGCAATGGCCTTCATTGTAGTTCCAAAGCTTCACCTCGCGGTCCCCGCCTCCACTGACGAAGCCCTCGCCATCGGGCCCCACATCCARACTCAGCATCTCCGCCGACAGGGAACCGTCAATTATTCGAATGGGTTGACAATCATATGCATCCCAAAACGTAATCTGCGCACACAAACCCCACCATCCATCCATTGGGAGTTGGTTCACTTCACTTCAGTTCCTTTGGAGATGCACACGATGAAGGCAAGGGCACAATTGCATCAACGCATGCTAAAGGCAAATCCATCGAAAAAAAACCCGGTTAAAAAATCTGTTTAATTTCTATTTCAAAAAATAGAGAAAATCACTGCACTAGATTCTTGAAAAACTGGCACAATAGGGGTAGTCACTGCTTCTCCAAGACTTCAATTTTCTCTGAGAATTCAAAGTTGGCGAGAGAAACAAGGAGCCAATGGGGAGCCGTTGTGCACAGAGGAGGTGTGACACCCCTTTTTGCTGTGAGGAGCATTGAGAATCAAAACTTGTGAATTCATTTACTTGCCAAGCAGCGTAGTGGGAGGGTGGGAGGGTGGGAGGGTGAAAGACAAGTCCGCAAGATAAAAAAATTCCCCAAAAAAGCATCGAAAGTGCCGTTTCTTCACCTCCGCAAGAGAAGAAACTGCACTCCAAATTCTCGAAGAATTCAAGCCCCACCTTCCAAGCACAGCCAGTGATCATGCGTCATGTGTCCATTCTCACAGAAACCGTGCTCTCATGAAGAAGCCGTGACTACCCCTAATATGGGATTGAAAGGAAAAGAGCTGGAAATACTCAAGAAATATCCCGAACACTGGTTTCCGTATATGGGTGTTGGGATTTCAAATACCTTCCTGTCTGTGCCGCAAGTGAGAAGCTGGCTTTCGTCAGGATGATAATTCACCGACTTGAAGAAATTGCTGGCTCCCATGCTGTTGTTTCGTGTATACCTCTGCATTGTTCAACCCCACCCACCCACCCACCCACCTCACATTAGGTTTGCTATGAATTCTACTTGAAAGTGGAAGCTATCTAAGGTCTATTACTGCAATGCACACCAATAGGGAGGAGAAAAAGTCCAGTTCGTCAAATTGGCGCAACCCCATAACTTTCTTGCGTTTTTAGAGCTCTGTGCAGAAAGATATCGCAAAATTCTGGTGCTTAGAATTGCACCAATGTAACGAAATAGTGGTACTTTTCGACACTTACTGTAAGATCCCAAACCATGCACGACCCATCGTTGCTGCACGAGACACACTCGGTGTTGTTATGCTTCACCTGCTCATCCCCACCCACCTTCAATGGTTAGCTTCTTATTCAATAGCAGTTATTGGAATGCCAAGTCCGAGTTTCAAGGCTATTTCACTCTCGTTTCGCTCCTGATCGTTTGTTGGTTGCAAGAGGGAATGATACGCACAATCCATACTCTTTCAACTTAGCTCAATGTCAGCCTTTGAGCAACAACAAATTCAAGTTGAGATGCTCAAAATCTAATGAAATGACTTGGCATCCTACTTGAAATTCTCAACGCTCAAAAGCTTTRTTTAGATCGTAATGTCAAGTCCGAGAAACTCTTGTTTGTTGGTGAGAAGAAAGGAATAAATGAAACTCGTGAGCTTCGTGAACCCTTGGAGCAACCCAAAAGTACAAATTTGAGCTTTCAAATTCTTATGACATAAGTTGACATTAGTTATAATAACCTTCTTGAGTCTCCCAATTCTCAAAGGTTATATCCAGTCATGCAAGATTAATAAGAGAAAATTTAGCCATTGTAGTGGAAAAGTACCGCAAGATATGTGCAGGCCTGCGTATGGGCTTTCATGGAAGCAAGCATGGAGTGGCTCTGGCTGCCGATTCTCCACACCCGAACCTGGCCCCCATCCCGGAAGCACAAAAAACATACAGTACCACTTGAACCAGCTTGTGAAGAAGTTTTGGAGGTCGAGAGCAAGGAAGCCTTGATATCTAGTAAACTTGCCAATCACCGCACACATAAAATTCAAATTCTTCCCTATATAGAGACTTGCATGTTTTGAAATTTGGCATGATTATTAAATGTCATGTTAAGATTCACCTTCAAAAAACGGAATGCAAAAAGGTTTCTTCCTACAAAATTTATTGCAATTTAAAGGCAATGAAGTTGAAATCAAGTCAAAAAGTCCTTGCAGCCCTTCACCACACATTGTGTGGTCATTGGGCGATGATACAAGATTTGGTTCCCATCACAATTGAATTGATAGTTGAATTGTGTGGTTAGTGTGTGGTTATTGGAAGGGTTTGGTGTGTGGTTTTTGGAACTGTGTGGTAAATGGCCGGTTTACTCTAATCAGGCTTGCRAATTCATTTGTAGAAGATTACAATTCTGTCATGAAATTCCAAGAGCACGTTTCTGAGAATCCTTACGTTTCCTTCGATGCCACCACTGATGATCCGCAAGCTGTCCGAAGTTGTAGCAATTGAAGTCACCCCTTGAAAGCATTTCTGTCAAAGCAGAAAATGCAGAATCAAGTTAAAAAAAAAATATTTAATCCATACAATTCATTTGTTTTTTAAAATTCCTGAAGCTTGAAACAGTGTTTTGAACTAAAACGAAACAAAGCCTAATCCGTTTTTAACAAATGTCTGATTGAGCCTTCCATCTTCAAATGCTAAAAGACGGATTAGACTCACCCAACTTCACATGCTTTTAAAATTGTCTCATATACAGTTCGGATTTAACGATGTAGGGTCATTTTAGATGGCACATACCAAAGCAACGAGCTTGAGATAGCAAGAAATTATACTCCTTGATTGGTGCAATACTATATTTGTCCTAATTTCACCTTATTATCACACAAGTAACAAGAATGAACTTGAAAAGATGGTGCTTACATGGCGCCCATGTGATATGCCAAAATATATTTTAGATAACAAGGTTTCAACAAACCTCCTTGTTTGATCCATTTGTTCACCATCATCTTTAGTTTAAATTTAATGGTTTAGTTCACCATCTTTACTCGGGCTATATGAAATGGATCAAGTCCAATAAATTATGCTAAGAAGCAAGCTTTTTGTCTATTTTTCAGCCATGTGGATCACTGGATGCTTCATTATTATGMAAGGTTCTGAATTGGTTTWCGTCTAGATGGGAAGAAATGGGAACTTGCATAAAGAAGATTTTACTYCTGCAAKTTTGTCAACTATCATTWATTTTTGCCTTAAAAGCTTCAGRTCTACTTTACATTCTTGGATGTTTAATTAAGACGATGATTTTGAGTGAAATATTAGTGGAAATATTAGCGGGTGTTGACTGCGTACCGTATTGTCGGATCCCACGAACGCTCCCATCCTCTGATGCGCATTCACAATGGTGTACTGCAGCTTCCCCGTCTGCGGCGCGTACGCCCGTATCCGTCCATCGCTCCAGCCGCTGACAATCGTCTTCCCATCCGGCATAAATGCACAGCAATAGCACTCCTGGTTCAAGCTGTCTTTCAGCTCGCAYTCCACATTTGACACTTCGATGCGGATAATCTCCTTCATCTCCTTGAGGTTCCACAGCCGCACGTCGTTGGAACTCGCCGTGGCGAACAGGTCGCTGTAGTCTTTGGGAAACGCGATGTCGTTGATGCGGTTGAAGTGGCAGCGCTGGACGAGCGTGGCGCTCATGGCGTTCTTGGCGCCGTCGTACTTCACCAGGTACAGCTGCGCCATCTGGGTGCCCGCGTACACCTCGAAGCTGCCCTTGGCGCCTTGGGAAGCGACGGAGAGCGAGGTGACGGCGCCCTGGAGCTTGATGCGCTTCACGTTCTTGAAAGTGGGGAGGCGGAGGAGGTTCACGGTGCCGTCGCCGCCGCCCACCACCAGGTCCTTGAAAGGGGTGAATTGGATGCACAGGATGCCCATCTCGATGAAGGGCTGGGGGCCGCCTGCGCGGTAGAGCATTGGGCCAAGGCTCACTTGCATCACGTCGCCGGTGCGAGTGCCCACGTACATGAACTCGTCCTTGTCGTCGATGACCTGCGCTCGTATGTGCAGGCAACCCACAGATCGATCACAATTCACAAGARCGTCAACTTTGTTAAATTGGCGSRATTGCATTGAAATAGCGCCGTGGACCCACAACCAAAGAAGAAAGWGAATTGAGYTCTCAATCTTGTTGTAATGAAATGCAATCTACTCTTGCAATAAGCTAATGCAAATGTCAACTTGGCACWYAGAATGTCGCCAATTTAGTGGAATTGACGTTCAAATAGAAGCACGTACTTGAACGATACAGTTCTAATCTCAGATCGACAGGTTAATGTCCAGGGCATTTCCATTCTATGGTTGGCAAATCTCAGGCACGGAGTACAGTGGCAAACTTTAATACGAWTATTCCAAACTTCAATCTACAGCTGAATTGAAGGGAAAATTTCTTGTGCACCCCATTTCTGGCATTTGGAATCTTACCGTATTGAATTAATTGAAATTGTCAGTCTTACAAGCTACCTCAGCATAGTGGAAGTGGTGCTGCATGTGAGCATGTCTCTAATATAGTTTGACAATGGCCTACATTGAAAAGTTTGTAGTTGAAGTGAACAATTGCGGTTCACTTCACAACCAGTTTTCAATTGCACAGGAGAAATTCAAAATGTGTTCCTATGAAATTTCTGAAGAAGTCCAGTGATGATAGAATAGGAATGGAATTTGAACACAAAGGGACATTTGTCCAATTCCCCACATTGAATTTCTCCGGTGCTGGTGGGGTGTCAGTGAGAACAATTTTTTTAATGTTACCCACAACCCTCYGGTTAACATTCACTGCGGTGGGRATACACTTGTATGCTACGAATCCTCAATTGGCGGTGTTGTGATGGAGGAATGGGAGTACGCATACCACGCACTGGTTGACGCGTTTCCGTTTCCCGGTATCACAAGTTCCAGGATAGAGCTTCCTATTCTCGGCGTCCACTTTCCACACGTTGATCTTCATGTCCGCCGTGGTGATGAGGATGTTGCGCGTATTGTTGGCCCACTTCGCAGAGATGGCGTAATCCTGTGGCGTAGGGCTTCCGCAGATGGCCTCACCTGCACACGAATCATGCATCGATCCACATCCCCACATTCAATTCCGGTCAACRAATCTACCCTTCGCAACTTCCTGAATCATTCAACGACTCTGCGACTATTAAACGGATCGAGAGTAAAGATCATGACCTGTTTTGGTTCGCCAGATGACCAGCTTGCAATCGTCTGTCCCCCCGTACGACGTGAGCAGCTCGTCGTCGAACGAGAAATCAAGCCCCTGGATTTTCACCTGCAGCCTCCCACGTGCCGTACCATTGGAATCTCAGACATTGTCAATCTCGATTGGGTGCRATGAAATCGATCGCAAGTTTGAAATTAATTTGTGACAGGAAATCGGAGACGAAGGTATTTGTTTTTTTGCCGACCTTGTGGAGGACGAGCCGATGCAGGATTTTGCGGGCGGCGTAGTCCCAGACGATGATGGGGGCGGAGAATCCCATGGGCGAGACCTGGCCACTGGCGAGGAATTTTCCGCTTCGGGACACTTGCACGCATGATACGCGATTGTTGTGGCCTTGCAGAAACTCTTGCTTCGTCAAGTCCCCCTGCACACACGACCAACCCGTCAATCATVAACCAACCATGGCGTTAACARAAGTGGTTCCRGTGATCAAATTTAGGGTTGAATSTGGCAATTTCTCGATCAAGAAGTTAGGGTTGAATGTAGCAACAACTGTGAATKTCCGTSAATGATGGGTTGTGTTGATTACTTTATCGCGTAACACGATAGTGGTGCCCAGAGGGTAGATGAGCGTCTTCTTGTCCGGGTGCAGGATGAGGCCATTGCCCACGGTACCTCCGAATCCCAGACAGGCTTGCAGTGGTAATGGCCGCACCGCCATGGCACGCTTCTCCTGTCAATTCCGCAGTTAAGAACCCGGGATGATCTCTTTCCGCCGTGATCYTCCCTTCATTGCCGTCTCKTCATACACACCGGCACCCAMTTTGTTCCACGGATTTCAATACCAGAGTACAATGCTTGAATTGCTCGATTATGACCCCGAAACCAAGACTTCCGTCAGTTGCCATGTGATTCTGCACGTCCTGGCCACATGACAGAAAGGCGACCAGCCGGCCTTCAATTCGCATGAATCGATKGAATTCAAGTCGTAGAGAACACCAAGACTATAACATCAAGAGCCTCATTATCTGCATCCGTCGGCATTGTTGAAATTGAGATTGTTTGTTGCTCACAACCTCAATTTGTAAAGAGCTTTATGCTTTTCGATCAAATCTTTTCTTGTTCGGGGGGAATCATTCTTGGGGGTGTCTGCAAGGCATTTGCACAACCCGACAATGACTTCAGTAATTCTCTTCCCAACATTTGCGTGAGTCTGGTGGTGGCTGCCAAGCCAGTGGATTTCTACCACCGTACTCCTAGGTCAGTTTCAGCTTGTCTGAAAATTTCAACTTGTGTGTGAAACTGGTTTAATTTTGGAATTTTACCATACAAATATCAATTTTCATATTTATGAAGTATATTTTTACTTTTGGCATTTCAGATTTCACAAAAAATGACTGAAAAATTCCCCCAAAAAAATTCTTTGTTTTCTGGATATTGGTCTATGAATCTGACAAACTTTGAACATGCTTCAAACTTTGGCTAATTATTTACAAAACTGACCCCTACATAGGATAGTAGCCACCTGTGTTCTTTTCAAAGCACATGACACACTCTCATCTTCAATGAATACAACTAGTTGAAACTTAAAACCTTATACTGATAATTTTGAGTATAAAGTGACAATCCTTGGCATTCTCAATTTCAAAGCTCTCGTTGGATGAAAACTTAGTCTCCTCAGTCACTCTTGCTTCTAGTTTTAGGAGTCATAGTCACTACATGAATCAATAAAAATAAAAAACAATAGCCTCTGAGTTTAGTTTACCAACCAAAGAATTTCATCACCATAATGGGAAAATGACTCTTAATGTAGAGGATGTGGCTTCATCACCTTCTTCCTATCATTCTTTATCTACCCTAAAGAATTGTAGGGTTCAAAGATTTATCTTTCAATTTTGAAGCCTACTAAGGTAACCCTGGAAGGACATGGGGGTCTATGGAAATCATCATTTCTCAAACCGTGGGAACAATTGGTATCAAAAATTCAAAAGAACTCATTTGAAGTCAAAGTATTGTAGAAGATGTCCCCTATCCACACAAAATTCCAAAGATGAATAGTTGCACTTCTGTCCCACACGGAAATATACTTTGTCATCCATCATACCACTCTCGTCCACAGCATCCTTCTTGGATTAATGTTAGGTTAAGGAAAAGATGCCTAAACTAAACAACTTCATTTAAATCATGATTTAGCTTAGAGGAGTTAATCATACAATTTTATTGAAACTTAAATAGAAGAATATTGATAGGTAAACAAATACATGTACAAATACATATTTTAGCTTTATACGTAACATTCTTGAACGAATTGGAAGACCATCATCCAAGAAGAAATTTATTTGTAGATTTCAAATGATTTTTGAGAAAAAGATGGTGGAAGAATCAAATGTCAAAGAGAGAACGTAGGAACCCAAAAGATAGGTCAATGGTCACTATGACTATGAAGTTGAATAGTACTMCGTATTATGAGGAATGTTGTGTAGGAGCCTGTTGGATGGGACAAATATTTGTCTACATTCTGAATGCCATTGCAAWGCTGGGATTCGGTTTCATTCTGATTTTTCAGCATTGCCCAGAGATTCTCAATCTGGTAAGTAACGTCCACTTGAATATTCAACCCGCGACTCGACCAGACGTAAGCTTCAATGTATGAAAGCACTGACACGGAGCAGTCGGTGCAGAGAGTTGCAACAGAAAGAGAAGAGAAGAAACTCAGCATCTACTCAAAACATAACAGGACCTACAAAGAATTGATCAGTTGGAATAAACAGGAGGAAACATGATGCCTTGCAAGACTGAATCGGTCACGGAACCTGTCAATGATGCACTTCATCTTCAATTCAAAAAAAATGCATCAGCAAGCTTGAAGAAACATGATGTTACATGTTGATCATGAAGAAATGATCGCTKTCAGTTGTTATTCTCCTTCAATAAGCAACAAATATAATCTGAGAGCACTAAGCTAACAAGGAAAAGAATTAACTCCCTTTTTCTATCTCGCCACTTCTTGACCTATGCGTCTTACAACTGAGCTCATTCTGAGATCTGAAGATCACACACTTCGTCTGGTCACGAGCACTCCACTTCGCAGACGTTGCCGCAGTGTAAAACCAATCCGAAAAACTTGTATCAGACGCACCAGAAGTCGATTCGGTACCTTGCACTTCCACGAACAGTCTAACCGGAACAGAGGAGCAGTAATTTTTTATGTACTTGAACCTTTCGCTCCAAAAATTAATGGTGACGGACAGCACCAGAATTTCCTTTATTCTTCATACAGAATCATACAGATCACGTTTGCCCCACCAGAGTTGGCATTCTGGGTCATGTCTGCATTAAAAAACAAAAACTGAGCGATGAACAAGCATACTTCAGCGAGCAACATAGAGGTCACGGTTTGCCGGGCCACAAGAGTTGGGCATCCAAGATCATGTTGGTATTTAATAAATACCTTGTGATGGACAGCACTAGAAACCCCTCATACAGTATCGTTAAGATCGTGGTTTGGTGCAAAAGAGTTGGCATCGTAGGTTATGCTGGTATTAACAAAATACCTGATGACAAACATCACAAGAAACCCTTCATATAGTATCATTAAGATCATGGTTTGCCCAACAAGAGGCAGCATCATAGGTCGTCTCGCAATCATCCGCCGCATCCAAGAAATTATTAGTCACTCGGGCAGTTGTCGCCCAGACGGCAGCAAATGGCCGTCAGAACGGTCCGAATAGGAGATAGAGGCTGGAAATCCCCTGGCGGACTCGACGGTTCCGTTGGCGTNTGGATGGGACAAATATTTGTCTACATTCTGAATGCCATTGCAAAGCTGGGATTCGGTTTCATTCTGATTTTTCAGCATTGCCCAGAGATTCTCAATCTGGTAAGTAACGTCCACTTGAATATTCAACCCGCGACTCGACCAGACGTAAGCTTCAATGTATGAAAGCACTGACACGGAGCAGTCAGTGCAGCGAGTTGCAACAGAAAGAGAAGAGAAGAAACTCAGCATCTACTCAAAACATAACAGAACCTACAAAGAATTGATCAGTTGAAATAAACAGGAGGAAACATGAATCGGTCACGGAAGCTGTCAATGATGCACTTCATCTTCAATTCAAAAAAATGCATCAGCGAGCTTGAAGAAACATGATGTTACATGTTGATCATGAAGAAATGATCGCTTTCAGTTGTTATTCTCCTTCAATAAGCAACAAATATAATCTGAGAGCACTAAGCTAACAAGGAAAAGAATTAACTCCCTTTTTCTATCTCGCCACTTCTTGACCTATGCGTCTTACAACTGAGCTCATTCTGAGATCTGAAGATCACACACTTCGTCTGGTCACGAGCACTCCACTTCGCAGACGTTGCCGCAGTGTAAAACCAATCCGAAAAACTTGTATCAGACGCACCAGAAGTCGATTCGGTACCTTGCACTTCCACGAACAGTCTAACCGGAACAGAGGAGCAGTAATTTTTTATGTACTTGAACCTTTCGCTCCAAAAATTAATGGTGACGGACAGCACCAGAATTTCCTTTATTCTTCATACAGAATCATACAGATCACGTTTGCCCCACCAGAGTTGGCATTCTGGGTCATGTCTGCATTAAAAAACAAAAACTGAGCGATGAACAAGCATACTTCAGCGAGCAACATAGAGGTCACGGTTTGCCGGGCCACAAGAGTTGGGCATCCAAGATCATGTTGGTATTTAATAAATACCTTGTGATGGACAGCACTAGAAACCCCTCATACAGTATCGTTAAGATCGTGGTTTGGTGCAAAAGAGTTGGCATCGTAGGTTATGCTGGTATTAACAAAATACCTGATGACAAACATCACAAGAAACCCTTCATATAGTATCATTAAGATCATGGTTTGCCCAACAAGAGGCAGCATCATAGGTCGTCTCGCAATCATCCGCCGCATCCAAGAAATTATTAGTCACTCGGGCAGTTGTCGCCCAGACGGCAGCAAATGGCCGTCAGAACGGTCCGAATAGGAGATAGAGGCTGGAAATCCCCTGGCGGACTCGACGGTTCCGTTGGCGTAGTTGGCGTGCTCACTTGGATGCTCAATCTCGAAGTGCTCTCCTCGTCATCCGATTCTTTAATCTTTTCTGAAGCAGGACTCTCTCGCACAAGGCTTACATCTCGAGATGCTGGATCGACCTCAGACGATGCGTACAGGGGATTGAATTCATAGATGCGGCTACCTAGAGTATCGCGTTCAACAAAGACGGAATTTTCGAACACAGTGGGACCACTGTCATTATCTGAGTCTCGTTCCTCCTCCTCCGAGACTTCCGTGATGGTAAAAGAGGCTAGATTGGCCATGTTCCTCCCAACCGGAACGTCGTTGACGTAATCGGTTCTCGTACGTTGCAAGCACCGGAAAATGTCGCCGAGAAGACTGCACGACCTGGAGCGACGCGGCGGCCCRTCGATGGACCGATTGCTGCTCCCGCTGTCGTAGTGGCTGTCCCCGCGCGACAGCAAACGGAGTGACTCGCCGAAATTTCGAAACGAATCAGCCATGGGAAGTCCAATGAGACTCCCCAGAGTGATGCGGTTCGAATCGTTCAAGTCGCAAAATGAGGTGGATCCTGATCCGGACTCGCCGCTGCTTTGTGTGTCGAAATCGGAACTAGAGCTGCAAGAACTTGGCTGCGAGAGGTACGGAAGAATGTCGGTGCCTAGAAAACGAATAGGCTCCTCCTGTTCCATCATGAATGCAGATTCAAATTCCATCGTCAACCGGGACGACACCGGGGACGGCATCATCGAACTCGACATTGGCGACCGCATGAAACTCGACAACGGAGATCTCATGGAACCTGTGGTCTCGGAAGACGAATCCTTGAGCGAAGAAGACGCCATTTTGTCTCCAAACAACTCGCGAAATTGTCCCCTCCTGTTTTCCAAGTAACCGTACAAACCAATCTCTCTCGGGTCCTTAAAACCAAGAATCCAATATCCTCATAGCATGCCCACTCTATGCACCATTAGCAATGTACCGGATCACGAACCTGACCGAAATCTCGCGAAAAGGCTAAGCAAACAATCCATTTCTCTACTTGATCAAAGAGAAAGGATGCAAGAAACCTAGAAAGATCAAGATGGAGCCGAAAAGGAGAAGATCGCAACTTATCSTGCTAAAAACAAGAAGAGAAACTACGGATACGGCCTCCACCAATTTGTGCAAGCATGAGGCGCTCTGGAGCATCCCGCCTTCTCGAATCCTTAAACCAAGAACCCCATGCCCCCGTTGCATGCCGACCCGTGAGCACCGGAACACGAACCTGAATTCAATCTCGCAAACAACTGAGCAAACACCCCCCCTCGATCTCTACTCAATGATGCCCTCCCCCAATGCTGTTCCGAGAACCAAAAGATCCCGAGCTATCCTGGTAACAAGAAGATGGACTRCGGGTACAAGCTTCATGAATGCCCGCTGTCGAGCATCTCGCCATCGCCACCAGCTTTCCAGAACCGACGACGCCAACGACSACGCAGCAGTTGCCGAAGTTGTTCTCCCCGAAAAGCGCGAGCTCCTGGGCCCGTTCGCCGAGAAAACATCATTCAACCTGCACGAATCTGGAGGCGCATGGGTTCCCTCCAAAGTCGCCGCTGGAATTGAAAATTGAAAATTCGGGCATCCTGGCAGCTCTGGCAGTATGGCAACGAGAACGTGATCGAGATCGAAGCTCACCAACTGCATCGACTGCTGCGCGCTGGCGGACGCGCAAAGGCGGGGAATCGGGGCCAACCGTGGCGCTGGAGCTGAGCAGCACGCCTGAAAACAGAAAAATGGCAAGGGCGGGTTTAGGCGCCACTTCGGGATGCTCGGCTATTGTTGGCGTCGGCGTCTCCGCTGTGGCAGCTTCGCCACAAGCCTCTTACTATTTTCTAGTACCAATTTCACCAGTCCTATTTCTGTACCCAAAAAATCCATGGCGACAAATGCTACGGTATAAGGTATACCCACCTAGAACCGACACTTTTTTGGCTTGATGAAATTTTGATGTGAAATTGTTAGCCTACTTGAGGGAAACCAAAGAAACCAATAGCCAAGTTGTTTCAAAAAAAATCCCATTCAGATAATAGTTTAGGAATTTTCAAAATGGAAAAGCAAAGGATAACTGCTCATGCCACTACAGTCCCCTTAACCCTTAAAAGACATTTTCACTCCTTAGAATGGCAACTTGAGGAATTTGCCACAATAATTTCACGTTGCCCGCAGAAGTCGCTTCTATTTCTATCCGTTTAGGGTTGCAAGTAGGAAAATAAGATTTACATGTGAATGGCAAACAACTCCCACCTACCCACTTGAGCCTCTACCACCTTTGCATAGTCACAATTCTACTATAAATAGAATGTCTCTCCCTTCTTCGGCAACACCACAAAGAAGTGCCCTCTCAACTTGACCACCTTCCAATCCACATTGTTTATAATAAGAAAAAAATTATTTTAAAGCATTGCAACCACATTCCATGCATACAAGAGGAGGAAAAAAATGTGACTATTTTTCAAAGGGACATTTGCGGCAGTTCTTGTTATTCCCTATGCAAAAGACCCGAAGGCACGAAATGTTCTTTGAGGGTCAAATGGACACTGTTGAAGCAAAAAATGCTTTAACTCCCATGGATTGCCTCAAAGAACTCTTTAACCCCTAAAGGGCTTTCACTATGCTTTCACCAAAAACGCTCCAAAACTGCCATTTCTAGTGCAAGTACCAAATTTTATAAAAAAAACATTTTTGGACAAAAGTAACCGTTGAATCTTGTATTAAAATACTTTGGGAATATGTGGAAAAAATTTCAGATTTTTTCACCATGTGGATTGCAAGATATCTGCGTTTAAAGTGACAAAGATCATTTTTTGAGCCCTGCAAAAATCCGGGCAGCTGCACTTCAAAAGGCCACATTTGTATGAAAAAATGTCCAAAATGGTTGTTACTCTTTGGATTCATTCTTTAGGTCAAGTTGAAGACACTCTTGAAAATTTTCAATTCATTTGGAATTGTACAACATGTAGGAAAAAAATAGTAAGTAGAAAGAAGTAGAGAATGATTCAAAATACTAAATTGTTAACTTCAAAATTATTGAAAAATGAGTTAAATAAAGGACTTCAAAGTTTATTTTAGCATAGAGATTCCATGATTGCCCACAAACAAAAACTCTTCATAACTTTTGACTTGTTGATCAAAATGGAGTAATTCAAAGCTTCTCATGTACATATAGTTGTAGATAATCATTTTCAAATTTTTATTTTTGAGAAAAGTCATTTTTGCAGACTTGCCCTGACCGCCTAGAGATCAAAGAAAAGTACATATATTGCAATAACTTTTTAACCATGTAGTCAAAAGTCATGAAAATTGTTGGGCCTTGAAGCTACATTTTGGACACATGTTGTATGAAAATCTCAAAGAAAAAAACTATAAACTCCATTTGTAGTGAGCTGCTCAAAATCGCTATGTTACCAAAAAACACAGTTTGGTCCTTTAGGGGTTAAAGCTCATTAGTTTTTCAAAAGAGGTTGTGGTGATTTCCAAAGACTTAGTGGATTTTTTGCCACCCTTCTTTGTTCCTTCTAGGAGATGTAGTAGATAATGCGAGATGGACTTTGTCACAATTGAATGTCTCTACTTGAGTTGACGATATGAATTTTGTTAAGGCAATTTAGATTTCAACATACCAATTGTATCCAATAAGAATGTAAAGGAATAAAGATCTCCAATGAATTATTTTAACAAAAAAAGTAGAAACAAAGAATGCATGTATTCATCTAGGAATCCAATCATTTTTTAGTTAATTACTTTGGCAATAGATTTAGTTCTTTTAGCAAAAGGTGGTCCAAAAAGTCTTAAAATAATATTTTATAACTTGCATAAAACAAAGTGAGCACTACTACCCCAATATATGTGAAAATATAAAAGAAATAAAAATTGATGTGTGATATTCCCTATGGCATTTTGAAAAAAAAACTCTCATCAACAAACAACAACAACAAGCAAATATGCTTCAAGAGGCTCTATTCTTGAATCATTAGGGTCAAGGCACCGGATTCTCTAACCTAAGTCAATTTTTTAAAATATGTAGATATAGGAAGTCTAAAATGTATAGTTTGCATGTGTAAATGCAAAAAAATAGTTTGTAGTACACATTGTATTTGAACTTTACAAATTCATAGTATATTTGCAATTTTTTTTTTTAAATTTAATGATTTCCAGTTGCCAACGTGTTTCCAGATGATAGTATGTGGAATCGCATAAAGTGTTGGTTATAGGTGCTTCTACTTTAGCAATATGAAACGAAGAAATTGGATTGGTGACAAAGAATAATTCTTCTTTTTTCAAAAAAACTATTCTTTATTGTAGTTTAATTTTTGAATAACATAGCTATCCGTAGCTTGTGTATTGACACAAAGCATCCTCCGCCTTTGGTTGAAAGCTGATAAATCATGAATAATTTGTTCTCTTTTTGTATAATTTTTTTTTTAGTCTATAGATATCAAATCATAATAAATTCCAACGAGCTCTCAAAGATGCATTTTTGTTTTCTTGTTAGAGCATCTCCCCCTTTTAACGGCAAAAGTATCATGCCAAAATGGCTTTTCATAGGCTCAATCATCCTTCATGGTTCCACATGTGGACTAGTTTGTCAACATGTTTTTCCATATCTCCACATGAGATTTGGATTATTATCCATTGGTGCTTTGTACTCACATTGATGGAAGAGATAATTTTTGCATGAAAAAAATATTGCAAAAAACTAGTTAGACAAGTGTGGTGATGAGTTACAACTTACAAGGGACGGGGAGGACAACATTTTGAATGCTTATTTGGTTGGGACCACGATGCTTTGAGGAGCTATTGTGTCTATAGTAGGGGAGATTCTTGAAGGGCAGCCATTGTATTGGCTAGGTTGGAGGCTCCTACTGTGAAATTGTGGAATTGTGGTGATGGTTTCAATTTCAATTTTTCTTCTACTTAGGGATTGAGAATTTTTTTCTTGATTGTTGATAAGGTAGAACAACCTAATTTTCAAACATCCATGGCCCATACCATTTGTGTCAATCACCCTCCCATTTTCGTAGATAGTGTAACTCATTATCTTCAAGCAAACAATTGGATATCATAGACGGTTTGTCCAAGGAAAATGTGGTTCATTGAATGTGTTTGTCCAAAGAAAATGTGATAAAGATGTGATTCATTAAATGTTGGTTCATATGGGCTAAGTTGTGAACAAATGCTTGTTAGAACAATTTGCAATTGTAGACAATAAAAGAACTTGCTTTTAGAGTGTTAAACTTGTGCTTTCAAAACACTCATCAAATGGAATTAGGGTGTAGGGTTATTGATCTTAAGCTTTTTAAGATGGTCTTGATTCTCACCCAGTTTTTCAAAAATTCATATCAATTTCAATTTTTATTAGGGGTCATTGCAAGAAACACTGGTCCTATTATTTGTCTTAAATAATGTAGCTCTCTTGTAATCTTCAATAACTTTTGAAGCATAAACCCCATAAAATTGAAATTTTTATTGGAGACGCCTAACTTGATTATAATTGTATATTTTAATTTTCAAGTGTTTTTAAAAATAATTTACATTTAAAAATCATTTTTGCTAATTTGTCACACTTTGAGGTTTAGAGGTTTTCACTATGTTAGGAGTCCCCAAATTCAATGATTTGGAGCTGAAATTTTCATGGTCTATTAACATAATAGAAAATCATAGACCTACCAAAGGGAATCTAAAATATTATTGTTTTATGTCCTCCACATGAGTGCAAACAACACTTCCATTGCGTGCAATTTCAAAATATTGATGATGGTTCTAAGACCATTTTTTCGGTGAAATCTCATCACCATCAACTCTTTCTAAATGTCCGATTTTTAATTTTTGACAAAATTTTTTTACCTATTTCTTAGAAATTAAAATGTCAAAGTACCTATTTTCATGAGATTTTGCACTTTTCTAGTTCACCTAGTTCGAAAAGTTTTATATGCTTTTTCTTTCCTAGGGTACTTTTTTCTTAAAGGTATATACATTAAGCATATTTTTTGTATTTTTAAAAATTGTTTTTATAATTTTAAAATATTCCTGAAAAATCATGAGTATTGTGGCAAAAGTGTACACAAAATGGCAGGTGTTTCTTGCAATGACCCTTAGATTGATATGATTCCACTTGTATTTGTGTCCACTCAACTAATTCTCTTAAAAAAAAATATAGGCAACCTTAAGCACATTGCACAAGATACCTCGTTTTCAAATCTGATCATAGATTAATCTATTTTATATGTTGAAGTAGTATTTGTGATCAATAATCAACTATATTGTAAGAAGTAAATTACACTTGATTTGCAACACATTCCAAGATTCAATTTAAAATATAGTCCAACCTTGGTTGGAAATAGATTGGAGATTGTGAGAAATATGGTCGTTAGATTTTGTATTAGTATAGCTTTGAGCAACAGTTTTGGAAATAGGCGATGAAAATTAACATTAGGTAGTTGGAGCAAAAAGAATACATGGTGACTCGTGGCCTAACAAAAAGCATGAAGGTCACATGTTTGCTAGTGGAAGCATAGTGAGTAACAATGGGGGTCTAACCTCCAGCAGTCACTGCACAAGGGCTTGCTCAATTTGTTCTAGAGCATCAAATTGAGCGGCTAAGGTAGCCGACCCATATTCAACCACTCAAGTAATTACGCATATTCGAAGTGCAAATTTTTTTAACATGAAATTTTTCCAATGTACAAAAATAAAGTTTGGAAGGATTGCATATTTTTCCAGAATTTCATCACACAAAATGTAAATACTATGAATTTTTAGTGGAAGATTCTCTTAAACCTATATTGGTGGTATAAAATTTTCTATTTGTCACCATAGACTGATTGTAAAATTGATCAAAAACTAGTTGCAAGATTGTGAGCCTTGCTACCAATCATAATGCACCATAATGCTCTAGGAACTTTGCCACAACTTCCAAGAAAGAGAGCAACCTATAGATTGGAAATGAAGGGTGATTGGAAATGGATGGGCTACCTTACCATATCTGTAAACTGCTCCAATCAATGAATCAATACCAGCCGTGTCCAGTAGTCCAAAATTGTATTTTAATTATTACCTGAAGTTGCTGAAACTGAACACAGCCGGCCAGCCAAACTCACTGAATGTCCATTTKCTCAAAAAGAAAACAAAAATAAACAAATTAAATTAAATTAAAAATACTCACCGAATGTGCTAAAATAATTTAATTGAACACCGTGCTAAGCACATTTATTGTGCCTTAAAAGAAAATTGGTAGAAGCTTTGCTAAATTAACCCACATTTTAGAACACTACAGTAGAGCAGCTGCTCGGAACAGTGTGATCATGTGATCATGTGATAATAAGTTACAGTGTCTGTCAAGTCGGACTGTTTGATGCTTCTGATTAATTGATTGTGAAAGAGGATTGCTGCTTTCTGTCAACCATTTAATGACTTTGAATCACATTTAACCACTCAGCACAGCAATTACCGTAATTAATAATTAGGTTGTTCATTACATGTAATTAATAATTGTGCTATTCATTTCCGTACAATCTTTGTAAACCAGTTTGTTATTTTAGTTGTTTAGGACCAAGCAACCCGAATAGTATCTTCAAAAAGAGTGTCGTATTTGCACTTAGAGGCCCCAAAATAGTTAGGAGAGGTGTTCAAGGTAAATTTATCAAGCCTAAAATAGTTTTTTTTTTTTTTACTTGCACCCATGGAATGACTTGGAGTGGCCGAGCGAGGGGCCAATTCACCCCGGCCAAGGGGAGCTATGGAGGCTGAAGCTTTTTATGGATTACAACTTTTACATGTACATGCATGGATGAAACATTAAGAATAGAGATGAAAACCTAGTTACTCATCCAGAAGTGAACAATATCTATCTTCGTCCCCTAAAGAACAATAGGATTCCAAGCTTTTGTTGATATTTTACCTACATAATATTTTTGAAGTGTGTGCAAGAAGAACCTTTGCTTGTTGCACCTTGTGGTCTTAACTTTGGATATTAAGCTATGCCTTCTCTTGGTTCAAAGAAATAAAAACAATTGTTAGTCCCTGAAGGATAGACTAGTCACCATGGAAATCACCCATTTTGATACTATACCGTAGGAATCATTGGCTTTTAAAATTCTAAAAGAACTCATTGATGAATAATTGCAATTATGTCCCACAAGAAAAAAAAAATCTTTCATCCATTGTACACAAAACGTCCTACTCAACATTTAAGGGAAATTTGAAACTACACAAGTGACAGCATGTCATTCATTATTGACCAAATCATAACATATGGATCCATCTCATCATCAATTCTAGCCCTCTCATTACAAAGTTCTTGAATGAAGGACTTTCTTCAAATCATTGTATTGTAAGTTGTAACATAATTATATATTTGTGTTACAATGTTATTGTAAAAAAGGCAATCAATTCTTCCTATTCAAGAATGTTATGCATCACATCCTCTSARAAAGGAAAATACATTGTTCAACCACTAGTAGAACGACCGGTTTTAAGAACCAACCATAGCACTTGGTTGCCTAAGGTCTAGCACTTAGTTCTAGAGTTTGTAATGGGCATCCACTATAAGAAACTCAAGTTTTAGGTGTTGTTGCCAAAAAAAGTATTATGCTTTTTGAGACATCACATCAAATTTACACTGTTAACCATTTTAACTGTAGATAAATTAGTAAAAATTACTAAAATCTATGGTAAAATGTTCACCATATTTAAAAAATTTAGAGAATAGGCAGCCACATGGCATGCTTGGCAAAAGAAGGCAAATGGATGGATGTGCACCATGGATGAAAAGAGATGGTCTTTATACAAGTGGTGTGGTAGGAAGAGAAACAATCCATGTGGGATACGTAAAGCAAGGATTGTGGTTAGTGTGAAATGTGTGAAATAACACGATCCAAATGTCTAAAACAACATATAAATGTCTGAAACAGCATATAGATGCCTGAAACAACATCTAGACGTCTAAAACAATGTCAACATGTGAAGTTTACATGTTCTTGTTATCCCATATCTTTTGTCTCACAATGAGCAGAGAATGGACATAATTCAATAATTGTACTTGTTCATTTTAATTTTTTTTAAGTAACCATTTTTTTACTGACCTTATCCTATGGTTACAATCGATGTCTAAAATAACATCTACACGTCTGAATTGATGTCTCAAAAAGGAATATAAAAATTCTCAAACGATACGAAAGTGGGCCGACTAGGCCCTAAAAACATCGCCACTTCAACATTTCCTGGGTCCAAGTCAAAGACCATGTCATCAACGAGCCGGATGAAAAAGTGTCCTACGTGGTCATGCTTGCCTATGTGGCGCTAATGTGTCAGTGATGTGTCCCCCACGTGTCGTATTAAAAGAAGGTCGGAAGAGCACGTTTCATGCGACGTTTTTCAAAAAACAAGTTGTGTCACCCAAGATTTTCACACGTTTTTTGAACGTATGTTGTAACAAATTTTAGGTGACATCAATGCAAATTACTTCCATGTTTGACTAAACAACAAAACATGTTTTTCTCAACGTCACATGAAACTCTGCTTTCTTATAGTAATTCAAGGTGTCTAAATGTGGTAGCAACTAAGGTATGCAAAAGTAGATGTTGTTTTGAGAAGGTTATTTTTAGGTTTTGTCAAGAGCCCTACAAGAATAAAATATGCAATGACTTTATTATGTTGTGTTTCCATTTTTGGGATTTACTTGATATAATGAAAGATGTCCAATTTGATTAGTAAGTTAGATTTCTCAAAAAAACAATGCTGGCATTGAGCTAAATAATGCTATGCTTAACCAAGAAAATAATTTTGAGGCAATGCTATCTTATGGTGCCTTACCTATTCTTGTTCATAGGGGAAGCTCAAAAGGCACCATAGGACAACCTTTGATATGGTTGCAATTGTAGAACAATGATTAGGAAAAATACAAGGCATCCAACTCCGAGATAGTAACCTATAACAACTGCTTGTGTCACAATATGTTTGATGATACTGGCCTTTTGATTAGGAGACATGAAACTCACTTATGCAACATCATTTCTCTCTTACACCGTTTGGGTATAACTTCAAGGTTGATCTTTTATACATTGGACAAAAAATTTCACCTATTGGTTTTCCTCCAAACCAAAGCCAATTTGGTTGGATGGCTTCAATCCTACTTGGAGCCCTTCAAGGTCATTATCCAAAATACTAAAGGCTCTACTCAACATCATTTTAAAGACCAAGGAAATCGATGGCTTCCTCCACTGGAGAATCTTGAAGAAGCTATCCTATTGGATTGCACAATGCTTCACTCTACACATCATCTTTCATTATCATTGTAGGAAATATTGTTCCATCACTTACACTATACTACTTTATTGCTATTTGGTGTGTCTCCATTTAAGCCCCTCAAGCTATACTCAAAAATCTTAGGAACTTCCTTTGGAAAGGTACATAACATACATTCCGATCCATAATATGTTGGGAAGACTATTGCCTCCCAAAGAGGATTGGAGGTTTGAAGTTGATCAACCTTGAGGTATCTTTTATTGCTCTATTAACCCCTAAAGGACCAAATTAACTGCGTTTTTTTTGGCAACATAGCAATTTTGGGCAGCTCACTACAAATGGAGTTCTCATTATTTTTCTTTGAAATTTTTACACAACATGTGTATGAGGAGTATCTTTGAGGCCCAACAACTTCCATAACATTTTACTACACTATTAAAAAGGTATTGCATGATATGTGATTTTCTTTGAACTTTGGGCAGCCCAGGCAGCCCAAAAAACTTCTTTAAAAATCACTATTTGAAAAAATAAAAATTTGAAATTGGTTCTTTACAATTATATATAAATGGAAAGCTTTAAACCATTCCATTTGGATTAGCGAGCTAAAAGTTATGAGGAGTTTTAGTTTGTGGGTAGGTATGTTTTTTAGAGACTCCATACTTAGATGTATGAGAAAACAAGACCACTTCCACATTTTTACTTTTACCATGGATTTTTAGTATTGCAAATGTAAAATATTGCAATTAATAGGTGAAGGTGAAGTTCCTCTAATACTAAGAAAACACTAAATTATTTTGTTTTTTTAATTATGTCAAAATAAGTGGCTCTTTTGGTACAATTCAATTTTTTTGGCATTTATACACCTCAAAGGTACATTATAGATATCTATTAAATATCCATGAATTTTATGTTGTCCCTAGTCCAAATGATTGGCCAAATTAGAATAACAAGCTATGTACAATAAGGATAATAGTTATTAGATCAAATTGAGAAAAGAAGCCAATGCATGACAAGTTTTTCTCTAATCATATGACACTCTATATAGAGAATAATGTAGAGATTTGTATGAAAGTTTTTGAATCTTGTACCTTTTCATATTGTAATTGCACTCTTTAAAGGAATTCTCTATTGCCATTGTTAACCATAGATTCAAAGTATGAAATCACAATGAAACATTCTATTAATTGGTCCGCAATGATCTAAAACTACCTTGAGTGATGGCTAGGTGGTAGGAACTTGTGATGGAATCCATGAGGTTCTTGGTTTAACTTCCCATGCTAACATTGCTTGCATGGAGGCTCTTCATGCTAGCGCACAAGGAGGGGGTATGTTCTTCCACTTGTTCTTGACGGGTTTTTTTTTTGTCTTGGCGCATAAAGAGGGGGGTAATTCTTGACAAGAATATCAAAGGTGTGTAATTCCCGGGCTCATACACAAGGTTGCCTTGATTGTTTTGTCGTGTTAGTCCAGATGTGGCTCTTAAAGGCCGTACATTTAAAAAACCAAAGGATAACATTCTATTAACATTCTGAAAAAACATAGGCCTTTGTGATAGCCTTCATTGATATGGCCTATTTATTGATAGGTATACACAACATAAATAACAATTGTAAATAACTATTTGGATGCAATACTAGTGAATTGAATTAGTTACAACTCATAAACATTAGTTCTTTGCATTGAAAGTAGTATACCATAGAAATAACTTCAATCTTAAAAGATGTTAAACCCCTTCTACAAAATTTATATAGTATGAAGATACAAAATCATCTAAGAAAAATAAAAAGCATCATAGTTTTGCCAAAGACACAAAACATATGGAGTAGTCTACACTATGAATTACAAAATTGGGGATTGTATTCAAAATTTGGGTTTTCTATTGAAGCCCATTTAGTCATTGCAATTGTTGCAACATAAGCCACATTAATCCTTGTTATGATTCACAAAATTATCTTCTCCTATTACCTTACATAGATACCGAATGAAGAACTAAGACAAAAGAGCCTACCAAAAAATTAGAACTGACTTAACCCCTCACCGTCCAAGGGTCAAATGTGTCTACAAGCATCCTTACTTTTCAAGCCTTATAGAGGCCTTATAAGTTTATATGTCATCAAGATATGAAAAACTCAACCATACAATCTTGTAGTGTGCATGTTGTATATGATGTGGATCAAACTTGGAGTCATTTGACCTCATAGATTGAAAGATTATAATGTTTTAGTGTTGATAAGAGATACTGAAATTTTCCAAAAAACACATTCAGAGGTGAAATTTGATTTCTAAACCTACTCAAATGAAAAAACTTTGAACTATAAAGTGCTTAGAAATCAATATAAAAACACATTTGTGAAAACAAATTCATTGAATTGGCTCATTTCGTTTGCAAAATGATTGTGAAATGTCTAGAAATAGCAAAAAAGGTGCAAATAAAACATCTATGACTGAAATTACTTCTACTAAAATGATTCTTAGTCACTCATAACTTCTTGGATTGATATGAAATTTTAGTCACACAAACTAGACTAGAATGCGCAACATTTACAAAAAGAATGATTAGAAGTGGACATTGTATGAAGAAGATATAAGCCACCAAAGTTCATTGTAATCCGAAAATGTTTGAATTTTGAACTTGGAATTGCTCCCAAACATTCAACTCAACTTGGATTGACATGCAAAGTTGACTACAATAACTATACTTGTTGAGGAACGTAATCCAACAAATTTTATTGAAAAAAAACATTGGATGAAGGAGATACAAGCCCCCAAAGTTGCAACCATGAACTACAATTTGGTAAACTCAAATTGAACCTGTGAACTTTGATTGGCTCCCTAAACATTTGTACATCTTGGATGGATCTGAAAAATTTTACCACACAAACTAGACTAGAATGTGCAACTTTTCCAACAAGTTTTATTGAATTTGGAGATAAGGTGCAAAAGTTATAGCACTTTGAATTTCATTGTCTGACTATGTGACACTTTTGGTCCCCTTCAGCGGTGAGGGGTTGATCAAGATCCAAAAGAACCTACAGATTTTAGGTCTTCCGTGAAACATTACTGATCATATAGGTCCTAAGAAATAATGACTACAACCGCTGTGCAGCATGACATAAGTCTTCCCAATGAAGATTCTAAAATATCTAACCTGTATAAAACATCATTTTACTTTACAATTTCCAAAGAATACTTTTTTTTTTCCAAATATCGCATTCCTCTCCTTTTATATACGAGTTGTCTTCGTTCCTTAGCGTCAAAACTTCTCGCTTAGAGTCAATCCTTCAACATGCACAAAATGGATTTTCTGCAATTGACTTCTTCGGGTCATCGATGCATTTGTCACCACGGCTTGATACCAAATTGCCAAATTGCCCACAAGAAGCCCTCTTCCTTCTTTCCACTAATCTTCCATCACTGCTCATTTTTAAACCAAGAAACCTAAAGATCAAGACAATATAAGCGACGCCGTCTGGGTAATGAACCACTAAAGGTACCAAGAGTGATTCCCCGGTTGTATGGTTCTACAGTACAAGCATCATCCAAGTCCCTCAAGGCATAGGGCCTTGAATCCCTGCGCTTCCTGATCAACAAGTTGCCTCTTCGTATGTCCCCCAATTGGAAACTCAAGTTTATTTCAGCCCATCAACACCACAGAAATAACACAAGTCAAGATCATGAAGATAAGCACGACTATTCCTAAGCTTCACAGGTTTTAAACGACAACGCAAAGAGTATTTCAGCATTAAATAATTTCGCCCAAATGTGAGCACCAGAGAATGTGATCATTCTTATTTCTGCAAATCGCCTGTTTTCTGGACAGGCGACACCGCTCTTCGGTAATCAAAGTGGTGTCATCACTCTACAAAGGACAATTACTCGAGTGACTGTCTGCGATCAGAGACCACCTTGCTTCTTCATTTGAAAGTGCACCGCCCAGATGGGCACAAAGGTGCCAACGGCCAAGGAGCCGAACACGCCAAGGGCCATCTTCACCTTCCGGTTCTTCATGGCAGTGATGTCGTACATGTGCTCTGCATGGATGTAGTCGTTGCTGTACCTCTTGGCTCCCGTTGCATGAAACTGCCGGGTGCCTGCAAGAATTAAGCATACCATTGTCAAGACTAGCAGCAATACTAGAGTCAATTTCGATTCACAATGGCACGGAAACAATCTGACGACAAAATATTGACGAACCAAATTTAAAACCTAGGTTGCCCACCACAATAGCAAGTTATTCCATGCATCGAAGCCTCACAGGTGCAAAATGCAAAAGTGACCTAAAAACCCAAACGACGCATCAACCAAGTGGAGACTGAATCACGTACCGTATATTGATTGACTAGGTAAATCATGCAGACAAAGACGAAACTAAAATGGTAAAACCAGCACAGAACAACTAGAAGAACGAACAGAATCCCAGAATCCTTAAATCACTAGCACACGTCTAAAGCCCAAGTAACAAAGCAACCTGCTAGAAATTACCTAGATGTCGATCAAGCTAAGCGTAACTTTCAACATTCTGCTAAGGTCGGATTTGCAGACGCCCCACATATGAGATACAGCGGTTCCCTTGAACGGCGAAAAGGAAAGAAGCTCTCATCGATGTTTTTTTATGCTGAACCTTCAAACTTTAGAAATGCAACAAAACTAGAAATTAATGAGTACCCAGAAACGCAAACACTCACACGGCACTGGAGTTTCCCGAACTAGGTCAGAAACACGGTCAGGGCGATTGGGACAGAAAGAGTACCCGATGCAGCAGGGGTAGGAGCAGCGACCTTGCAAACCACGCGGCGCATGGCTGAAGCAGCAGCGGAGCTCGCCATGGCTGGAGAATGAATTGTTCGAAGGCGAATCTGGCAGAATTTGCACGCGATTTGGAGTGAATTTCTAGTGCAGGAGAAAGAATTCGTAGTTAAGTTCGTTCGAAGAATTGAGGGAGACGCAGAGCTTCTAGGGCTTCTCACTGATCGTGTTGCGCTGAACCTACCCGTACATGTTCCGGGTACAAGTAAACTTGCGACCCTCCGGTTCTCTGCCGGATACCCCGCCTTCTAAGGCGGGGTTGTTCCTGAGGAACGAATTTAGTCCTACTTCTAGACCAGATTCACATTCCAAACATCACCTCTAACATCAAGTGCGAACATACATGGTATGTCCACCCAAAAGTGACACTCTCCTAATTGCGTCACCTATCTATAATGGTTCAAGATTTCAAGCTTGAAATCACGAACATCAATAGATAGATGTTGCAATTAGAAGAGTGCCACTTTTAAATGCACATACTTTAAGCCTACAATAGATTGTGGAGTTTTGAAATAAAAAACTTGAACTGCTAAGTGCGCTCGACTTGAAGGCAGTAATAATGCATTTGAAAATTCTTAATAAATTTATTGAAACTCTTTCAACATATTTATATCATTGATTCATGTAGGGCATTATTTTTTCATTCTATTGAAGTATCATATGAAAATTCTTTAATAAATATGAATTGAATGAAATGTACTTTTGACAACATTCATCATCCACCAAGTAAACAGTTGAGCACTAAGTGCTCACTGGTTAAGAAAGAATAATTTTATTTAATGAAATTTGGCTCTTTGGTGATATTAATGATGATATGTACATATGATTCATTGAATTTATCATTGTGCTATTGTTACATTTATTTGGAATCAATTGGATTTTAAATGAGTGTTTTTTCAACAAAATGTGCATATTGCATACAATGCACTAATTTTTGCAATTTTTTTTCCTAAAAGCAGTAAGTTATTGAATGCATTTCTCCAATACATCAAATTTTTTATAAATAATAAACTATTCTTTTTAAATATGAAAAAATCATAAAAGGAGTAGAATAATTTTATGTGTCTTGTCTAGAATCTTTGAGCATCTCAAGGAATATCAAAGAATTTATGGCTAGAAAACCATTTCTCCTTGAAGTCATATCCAATAAAGATCATATATATTTCTTTCATACTCAATACTCCACAATCTAATAGGCCTAACAAAAATCTCATAGTATAGTGATCAATACAATAGAAAAGATAGTGACATGGAAAATAGAAAATCCATTGACTTTAACAAGAGTGGCTATGAAAAAAATTGAAACATCGTTTTTTTCTAAGGCACAAATCTATATATTATAATTATTTTCATTATTCTATATAGAAGATTACAATAGAAATTTTATTCTTGTAATTGAAATCAAGGAAAGAACTGAAAGGATCATTAAAAAAGGACAAAGTGAGTGGAGGTAGTAGTATTTGCTAGATTTAACCCCTAAAGTCCCAAGGCTATTTTTCTATCAAAAATCACTCAAAACTGCCATTTCTGTTGCATTCACCCAAGAAAACAAAAAAAGAATTTTTCTTAAAATCTAACTGTAGGATCTTGTACTTCACTTGTCTTGGATCATGTGGTAAAAATTTCATGAAGTTTGACCGTGTAGATTAAAAGATATTAGCATTTAAAGTAGAAAAAATAAAGCTTTTTTGAACACTGGCTTGCAATTCAAATGACTTTGACCCCCATTTGTCAAAATGTTTTGCACTAGAGACTTTGAGTTTAAAATTTGTTATGTTGAATAATTGAGTTGAAAGTCTAGAAAAAGAATTTCAAAGAAACACACACTTGATTTTCAATCTTTAAAAAATTGTTAAGTAGAAGTAGGCCCAATATTGAAAGAAAAAATAAATGGTTAATAGCTCTAAGATGG
>VACF01001628.1:0-10822 GCA_006891605.1 Pleurozium schreberi
AATGGCGATGAGAGCTCAAGCGACAGTGACGAGCGACGAAAGCTGCTAGTAATATAAGCTTAGCAGCTGCTGCTTCAAGGTGGACAAAAATGGAAAGGCAATGGTGAGACTTGTTAAGCTTAAGCTAATAAATCCCCCCTTAAACCCACCCACCCCTATAAAAAGTGGACCTCTAATGATGGACGAAACAAGAAAAAGCATTGGTGAGTGAGGCTAAGTGACTTTGCTTTGTTTTAAGCCCCAGTTTTATATCCTACAAAATGCCCTACCCTCAAGGGGGAGTTTCAATCTTCAAACCTAAATAGTAGGGTTGGTTAGCCGAATTGAACCCCTCGAGACCAAGCCTCAATTCTCTTTACCAAGAAATTCACTTAAACCGTCGCTTTGAAGTTTCTTTTCAGTCATTAAGATGACTTAGTAGAGGTGGTTGGCCAAAGGAACACGTKGAAAGACCAAGTCGTGATGGCGTGGTGGTCCAACACCATTTTGGAGCTTAATTTAGCATTTAAATTACATTCTATTTCATTCTTATATTTTTAATATGAGACTATTTGTTGTATATGAGTGTGGAAACCTCTATATATTTTGTGGAATTTAGTCATTTTTATAATTTTTCTATTAAGTGAAGTAAAAATTAAATTGGTGAATACAACAAAACCAATTGAATTAATTAAAAGATCCTTCACAAGGTGGATACAAGGTATAGGTAGCAATGAGAATTAATATAAAACTTTCTCAAGTAATTTTTAATGGCACAAAATATACTTGGTGATGCTTTCTAAGTAAAATTGGTAGATACAATTTTCATATTTCTCACAAGTATACAAATGGTTTTTTCTACAGGAGATGATTTTTTTTAGAGCTTTAGAAGAAAAGATCAAATTATTATGATTTTTTTAATCTAAAATATATTATTAAATTTTATCAATTATAATTGAAGTAGATTAGAAGAGATATTCATTGAAGTGAATCAAAAGTTGCATGAGAAGGATAAGGATTAGGACAGACAAGGAACAAAAGGACAAACATAAAAAGTTGAATGAACACACGACAAAAAAAGAGAGAAGTGAGGATAAGGACTTAGACAGATAGAGGATTGAAAGGCAAGGATAAGAACTTGGACACAAGACCAAAAAACAAGGATAAGGACTTGAACGGAGGACTGAAGGGCAAAAAGAAGGACTTGGACAGAGGACCAAAAAACAAGGATAAGGACTTGGACAGGGACCGAAGGGCTAAGATAAGGACTTGGATAGAGGAACAAAAAAACAAGGATAAGGACTTGAACAGAGGACCGAAGGGCAAAGATAAGGACTTGGACGGAGGAGGATGGATAAAGGCTTGGACGGAGGGGGTGAAAAAAATGCAAAGTTTTGTGAAGAGTTTTATAAAAAATCTAAATTGAACTCTTTCCTTGAATTGTAACCAAATTAGACTTTGTTTTCTCTACTTTTTGTGTCATTAGGAGAAAAATATAATATTGGATTGTGCTTTCTTATGTACAATCCACTTTGACAAAGTCACATTCAACTTTTGGAAGCAATGAGTAGCATAAGAGATTTAACTCCGAAAGGTCCAAAATAAGCAGTTCTTAGTTGTGTATTTTTGCTAATGCTTGCATCATTGTTTGTATTTTCATACTATCAAATGTGACTCCAATATATTATATTCAAATGTAGTTGTACACTAATATATAAAATTTACACAAACACAAAGTTAAACTCCATTTAAAAATGAGGATTATACAAGACTTCATACATACATGCATATATATACATACTCACACATACATATGGCTTCTAAGAGACCTTCATCTAATATAAACCCTTCCATTATATTTGTAGCAATAATATAGAGTATAGTGTTCCAAACGTATTCATTAATCAAGTTTTGTTTTTTAGATCATGTTTAAATACCTCAAACCAATATAATATTGATGTAACTCACAATTTTTTTTTTTTTTAATATAAAGAATTATTGTTTTTAGTTTTGTTGGTCAACCATTTCTAACTTCTCACAATTTTGTTCATGTTTTTCTATATTGCATTGATTTATGAAAGTTCACTCTTACTCCTAAGTATAGAAGTTTACTTTGATGCCTGCAAATTGATGCTTTTAATGCTTTTTTTTATAGGTAGACAAATAAGAAATTAAAATGTATTGAGGTGGACTATACCATTGTAGAATATTGTATTTAACCACCACAAGGGCACAAGTTTGCTATTTCGTTATCTTGTATATTGGAGTGAACTTGTACAACATTTAAGCATTGTCCACTTCATATTGGCTACAATGTCTTTATAGATTTAATTATAAAAAAAATCCTAGTAATTTAGTTTGGCTAGAATGGAGTTCAACAAGTTGGAAGCAATATTCATTGTATGACACTATGACATGCATGACAAGCCTCATTGACCTCAAAAAGTGAATATAAGGGTCTTTAACAAGTTTTGTAAGGATTTTTGATTATCCACTCATCTCATTTCAAGTGCATTTCTTCAATGAAATAAAGAAATGTGCTTTTTTAGCAAGCCCCTATTTGTATTGGAGCCCCCTAACAATGTTGGAAGGGTTCCTCTTGCATCTTTGAAAAGAAGACCTTTATAACAAAAACATATTAAGAAAGATTCTAGAGAAGATAAAGAGCTCCAACTTTTTAAATTAGGCTTGTGTAAATGAAGAGTGTATTCATCTTGAGACCCACTTCAAACATTGAGAGGAGGGGATAGTAACATCAAGCCTACATATCCTAATGAGAGGGAAGATTCTATGAAAAATTTAGATAAATCTAACCATATCATATAGGAGTCTTGGTAGAGTTGTAGTGAATTTTTTTCATTTTTCTATGACTAGTAACAAAGCTTTCAATCTTTATTAGAGCGTAGAAAAAATTTGCGTTATATATATATATATATATATATGTTACAAATGAAACCTTCTTATTCTATCTAAATATGTCTTAGAAAATGAAATCTTCATTACTTTTGTAGGAAAGTACGTCAATCCTTGCGACATTGACACTTCTATATATAATATTTTGTGGTCAGATGAAACAAAAATAAACTTTTATTTAAATGTTGTAGAAAAGAATGGAACAAATATAGATCTAAGTATAGCTTTCTAAAACAAAATACATGTTTTACACACATACACAATAGTTATATGTTGTTCATAATAGACTTTAAGTGGTTATAACATTAAGGTATTTCATTCTAATTTATAAAATCAGTAAGTATAAACTTGTTTAAGGATCTTTAGTTACTTGTACAAATTCAAAAAAATTTGCATAATTTGCATAATAGGTGTAACACACATACAAACCTTAGAAGAAAAAAAATCCCCTATTCATTTTTTTGCTTCACACATATGGTTGCAAATATGACAAATTGAATGCAACTTTCATAAAACATAATATTACATTCATATAATATATGGAAATTTTATAGTTCTTGAAAATAAAAAGATGATTCCTAGTCATTTAATCAACTAAAAAATCAGGATTATTTGGAAAAAGTACAACTTTTATTTTAGAATTGCAGCATTGCAAGATGTCAAAAGCAGAGAATCTATAAAGATAAATTGAATTTATACCATAATTAGGTTGTTTGTTTTGTTTTGTTTTGATTTTGTTTGATTGATTGATACAATGATAGCTGAAAACTTAGAAGTTTTCTAACCATGTTTCTTGTAACATTGAAAAACTCTCTATGTGGARGGATGCACAGACTTTGTTTTGTGGTGTTYAGAACTATAATATGATTACTTTTATTTTGGTTGWGGCAAAWATACAWGGCACATTAGTATCTATCTCTATTTTAAATGAAGCTATTTGTTTTGTTTATTTATTACACTCAAATCTCTAGAACCGTGTGTCCTTCAGTCACGATCATGGTACCATCTAAAAAGCCCTTTATGGAGAGGGGTGCACGGACTTTGTTTTGGGGCATTTTCACTCACAACTAAAATGACATTAAATTTTGAGGTATTTGTAAATAAATTTTTTAGAAATTACTTTTATTTTTACTTTTACTATTATTTGTATTGTGACAACAACACATGGTGTACTACTGTGTATTCATTTGATGTTTGCTTTGGCCATATAAGTGGTCTAAAAAAACTATAGTTAATCTTGCAAAATGCTAATTTTATGATATACACTACAGTTCTAATGTAAAATATAAATACTAACTCTATAACTAAAGATTATATTTGCTACAATTTTATATAATTTGAAAGGGCTCTACCATCAATAAATCATTGATTTAAGTTGCCAAGAGGCAAAAGTGCAAAACTTAGAAGAAACCAATTTGTTTATCATAATTCATTTTTTGCACTTACACAAGTATTCAAACTTGAATATACAAAGATAAACTATCCTAATGAGTAATGATTAGGTACAATGACAAATCACTATTCCAAAGATCATTCACTTGAATTGAATTTTAAGAGTTTAAATATTGGATTAGTGTGTGTAGGACTAGGACTTGTATGTGTGGGAGTTGGACTTGGGTTTGTGGGATTTGGATTAACAAGGGTTAATACAACTCAAGGACAAGAGCCCGAGAGGAAGATGGACAAAGAAGATTGGAACACAATTTGGAGAATGATTGAAAACACAACATACAAAGACAACAACAAACTCAACAAAAATAATTTCAACAAAGATATTTAGATGATTGAGTTATTTTTAAAAATCCAACTTCCCTCCTAGCATATATATGTAGTCTTGGGATAATTCCTAGGCTTGTCTTTGTCCGCTTATATTGGTTATATGTTTTGTTTCACATCAATGTCAAAAGACTTTAGACTAATTTTCATCTTTGATCTCTTCAAAGATAGTAAAATAATTTTGATCCTAAGATAAGAAGAAAATTGTTTCTATGAGAACTAGAAGAATTTTTTTTCTATATTCATGGTGTATTGGAATGTGGGTGAATGCAAGAAAGACTAGTACTATTTTGCGTCACAATTCGAATTGCGGAGTTTCCATCCACTAAAACTTTTGAAGTATGAGACCAATCAACTTGAGGATTTTATTAGAGATGTCTTGCTTGATAGCAATTAGATTCCTCATTTTTTAGAAATTTAAAAAAACCATTTTATATTTAAATTTAAATTTAGCTATCATAGTGACAGTAAGGACAGGAAAGCCCAAAACAAAACAACAGTGTAAGAATGAGGTTTTGACACAACAAGCAAGTCCTACTTGCACATCATTGATAATTTTAATCATACCCTAATCTGGTGTAAAGTTCATATTGCTGCCGAAAAAATCTAAAAGAATCCAGTCGCATAAATCTACCTCCGGTCACCCGAAAGAACACAAGGAAAAAAAGATTATACCTTCTTTCTCGGGCAAAAGAGTCGTTTCTGCGTCAACCTCGTCGTAGGTTACTGTCTTCTCCTTGGCCCCGCTCATAATAACATAGAGAGTATTCTTTGGATCTGTCTGTATGACAATTTCCTGCCCACAGCACGGGGCTTTCATTTTGAAGCTCCATATCTGAAAAAAAAAACCACAAGAAAAGTCAATACACCATAAAATGTAACATAACAATTATCGTACACTGGCTTCACTTTCCGAATCAAGACAACCACGTCGGACAAAAAAACAGTTGACGTAATGTTGTTCATAATAATCCAGCAAATAAATGAAAAATGAATATTACAGAAAAAGAAGTGTAAAATTCAAAACACACAGAAGATAGAACCACAAGTTTTATCATACCTTCGTCGAGTAATAATTTCCCACTTGTTTCTTTTCCGCATTAAAGCGTACACCCTGAGCAATCATGTGATCACATCCCCCACACCAGATGTGGTATGGCATCTCGAAACGGATAACGAGGATCCCTTGATCGATTTTTTTGGCCCTCTCCCGTAAGGCATGCTGGCCATTGAACTTGTTGAGACCGCCTTGGTCCGGTGTCCATTCTGGCGGATAGTAAAAGTTATCTGCTCGAGCAGCTGCTAAGGTCGACTGGCAAACAAAATCCACAAGCACGACCAGAGTTAGATTCCACGAACTCGAATTACACGCTAGCTATTCCAACTTCAAATATTAACGGTTGCGGAAAGCTAAAATCGCTACGAATAATGGAATAACTTCGCATCATCGACTCAACTGCGTTAGGGTTCTGAAAGTCCCCTAAACTCTACACAAAATGACATTCACGACCTATTAAAACTCCACAAACAAGAATTTCACGCCAATGTTCCAACCTTACAGACAAACGGTTCTGGGAAAGTTAAAATCGCAAAGCCTTCTCGAATTACAAGCGCTGCGGATTACAGATTAGGATTTCTCGTCCCCGCGCGAAACTCCAAACATGCGCTTCAGAATAGAGTTAGGGTTTGGCACCGAAACTTACCATTTTGCTCTCAGTATCCTAGATGCGGCAAAGATGAGATCGCTTCCCTCGCCTCCACACAAAGCAATCGACCGATACTCAGCAAATTCACACACAAAATGAGCCCCCTGGAACGGAAGAGTTGGAGAAGAATACAGCCTCTGAACAAAAGGGAAATATATAGGGAGAGAGAAAAAGTAAAATACAAGCAACTTAAAAGGTCCCGAGGGACGCGAATTTTCCTGGGGACTGGCTTGGGGTGTTCATTCATTCATCTGTTTTTCATTCATCCAAGAGTCCGCGTTGTCATTCGTTATTTCTCGCTGAATTTCGTTATCCACACAGCTCCCGCACGCCACGTGTCATAATTGGGATTATTGCCAGGAGCAATGACCGTACATTTTTGTTAAGCTTACTGAGTTTGTTGGAAACACTCAAAACGGTCAATATTAGCAATTCAGCATAGGTGAAGGCACCTTTTTATGAAAATAATATTTTTGTAGTATTAGCAAGTGAAAATCATGAATAATAAAAAAAAAATAGAATTTTTAAATGTGGACAGTATGTAATTTCTATGATTTGTTTAAGTGCATGCTCCTTAGACCACCTTCACATAGATGGAACCTAAACCAAAATCTACAAAAATTAGTAGTCCATGAATCAAAGTCAAGTATGTGTCCTTTAAATGCATGAGCAAATCAAAGTTAAGCATTTGAAGAATAAATTAACAAAACTCTAGGGACACATTTAATGGTAGTCTAAAATACATAAATGGGAACACGGGCACTTTGAAATGTTACAAACTTACAGGTATGTTATTGTGATCAAGGTAAGCTTAGAAATGCCTAACCAATCTTTTAAATTGATGTGCATGGATGGAGTCAAAAATTTAAGTAGGATTTTTTTTATACGTGTGTAAAAATAAAAATTATAAATTAAAAAATAATAATTAAAATATTTGGAGAAGTTTTGGATTTTCTTGCAAATCATCAAAGTCAAATCTCAAAGTGTTTTATAGGTGCATGTTTCAAGCATTTTCAAAAGGACCTAAAACCATAAGCTCTACTTCTTTGCAACCATGTTGGACCATGCGTAAAATTGGAAACATATGAGTATGATGGTTTAAGGTCATATTTTAACCCCTCAAGGTAGGGGCATCCAAAAAGTGGATGCGCCTTGGTCAATCTTGATTGCAATTTTCAAAATAACTATTTTTGAAATTTGATATAAACAAAGAAAACAAAGCTTGAAAAGTTTTTTTTTACTCCATTTTAAAATTTTGAAAAGTGTCAAAATTTGATAGAGTTAGTGCAATTGAAAGCTCCATGTGTTAAAATCCAAATAACACAATATGGTGTGTTTTTCATTCATATTTTCTTTTCTTCATATGAATTTTATTTTTAAATTATAAAGTTAGTTTTTTCATTCTACCATTCATTTATGGTAAAAAATACAGATTATTCTAAAATATATTAAAAACTATATAATTTTATTTCCACCTTGAGCCTTGAAAATTCACAATAATTTGAATTTTCCATCAAAATTATTGAAAAAATAGAAATAAAATAAAAAAATGCATTTTTGCAATCGCAAAAAATAATTTTTTTTTATACATCAATTAAATAAAAGGATAAATTTAGTTTAATAATTGAATTTGACTTCAAGGTCTATGTTGTGGTTGTTTTGGGTGTAAAAAATAAAACAAGCATATGAAAATTTCCACACTAATTTCCATTGCTACTTGTTCTTCTTGAAAAATTTCAAATGATTTGGGCTGTTTTTTGTTATTTTTGCTCATTCAAGTTTGTTTTTTGCAACAAAAATGATAGCAATTACGATTTTTCACAAAATAAATTGAAATTTCAAATTGAAATAGTGATATAGAATCTAGAGTTTCAAGTAACAAAAATAAAAGATTATTGTTCAAACACAATTGCAAAGGTTGAATTCAACTTAGACATGATATTTGACCATTTCAGAAGAGATCACATCCCTCAAGGCGTTATACACTTAATCAACTCCCTAAGTCATAGAAATGGAGGAGTATGTTGGATAGAAAGTTTGCAGCTACCTTGGCAATCACTTGTACTTGTTCATCCTAAGTCATAGAAATGGATTTTACATGCAATAGTGTTACATAACAATTACTTTGGGGCCTTAACCCCTTAGGATTCTGAAGTCCAAAATTTGAACAATGTATAGAGAAGTTCCAAGGGCTTTTTTGACCACAAATCTATAACTTCTCATTCATCCAAACCATCGTTTGACTTTTTCATTCTGTCTGTTGATGGTGTTGATGAAATCAAAGTAAATGATGTACATTAATAAAAAAAATATGAAAAAATTCAAGAAAGGGCTTAGGCGTTAACCCTTAAGTGCTCTGACATCCATATTTCAAACAATGAACAAAGGGCTTGCAGGTATTGTATAGTTCAACTAATTTCTCATTAATTAAATGTGATACTTGAATCTTGAAAAGAAAACCTTCCTTAGTGACTAATTTTAGAAAATTGCAGCAAATGATATTCATGTACAAAGATATTAAAAAAAAAAGATGCAAAACAAATGAAAAAAGAATTGAGGCGTTAAGGGGTTCAGGGGTTAACAGAGGAGGAAACTCTGTTCACACTTACCCTCACTGGTAAAATATGAGCCCCGGTTGTTTGGATACGCATTAGGGCTTAGGGCTGGCCCTCCCTTCCCGACTGTCTGTGTCCGTCTGCGAGCTTGGGATTGAACGCACAGCAAGCAAAAGAATTTGTTGAATTTTGCAGGATCAACGCTGCAGCACCTAGGCGWGGTAACAAGGAGGACGGAATTTCGTCTATCTCTTTACTGGATTCCGTGTTGCATATGTCGTGGTTTGCGTACTTCGTGTAGGAAGGCGGTCATGTCGACCAGGGGAGGAATCCCTGAGAGGAAACTGAAGCCGCTATGGGACGCCATCGACCATCGGCAGTACAARCCGGCAATGAAGCTTGTTTCGGGCTTGTTGACGAAGCATGCCGACTCTGCTTATCTCTTTGTAAGTTCGTTTTTGGTAGTGGACGGGATTGTAATTCTGGATTGGAAGTTRTACTTCTGCAGTGATAACTTCAGCTCAATTTGAATGTCAATTTCTGAGTTGAATCTCTATGTGAGATGCAGGCATTGAAGGCATTGATCCTGGAGAAGTTAGGGAAAGTGGAGGAAGCATCCGAATTAGCTCTTCGTGCTAAGTCTGCAAATCCTCTTGATGATATCACCCTCAATACTTTGCAGTCCGTGTTTCAACGGCTGAATATGTGTGCGTACTTGTTCTTATGAGTTTCTCTGATTTATGTGTTCCTCGTATTGGTCCTGTCCTGTTCTAGGAGTGCGGTTAAAGTGTGATGCTTTGAGCCGTTTGTTAGTGGACGTTTCATTTGGTGTGCGTCTTCAAAGTATTGGTGAAGGCGGGAAATCATCTTGGCGGGATAATTTGTTGGAGTGGAACCAGGGCGCTTTTTTATTTTTTTGAGGTAGTGGACGAGTTTATGAGATGCTGAGATAGTTTCCTGTCCATTGGCAGTGGACGCAGCAACACAGCTTTTCGAGTATGCTTGCTCAAAAATTCCAAAAAACATGGACTACCAAGTAGCTCTGTTCAACTGCTATGCTCGGCAGTACCTATATGTTAAACAACAGCAGGTGGACCCTTGAAACTATGTCAAAACCTTCTCATTAATTAGTTCGTTCTCTTCTATTAAAATAGAAAAGAAAAATCTTTCAGAGAGAGAATTTGAATTGGAGATCAAACAGTTTGATCGTGGTTTGACTGAGAATATGGACGGGACTATGGATTTCCGGGATTGTCAACAGGTAGCATTTAGATTGTATAAAGTAGCTGGAGAAGCACGGTTTCTTCTTTGGGCCGTCTGCAGCATCTTGTTACAGGTTTGTTACAATTTTACTCTGTTTGGAATCGTTGCTAATTAGAAACACGTGTTCATCGCGAATTTAAATTCAAGACTGTGACTCCCTTTGGAGCCAAAAATCCTGCTTTGAAAGCAATGTTCGGGTTTCTAGCATTCATGTATAACATTYTTGGACAATTACAATGAACCAGAATACTGTTAATGTTTGATGGATTCATGAAAWAGCTCAAATTTKATCATGCGGGTAGTTCTGTAGCGGAGTTATCCTTGCGATCACGGTATGAGATKTAATCGAACGATTTTCCGTCAATCTCKTACAGGACATTGTTCTTATKAAGCCATCTGGGTTAAAACATCTAGTTCTACTGTCGTTGTCTACTGACGATACAAAATGACTTACAGGTTGATCATGACAATAGCAAACTCCTCCCATTGGCAGAGGCAATGCTAATGAAACACTTCAAAGTCCATGGTTTGCAAGAACGAGAAGGTAATTTATGATTTATGGGATGTAGACGAATATTTGTTTGAATTGCAACACTTTCTATGGAAAGAAATTCCTTCGTTTGTCAGAGG
>VACF01001629.1:0-14067 GCA_006891605.1 Pleurozium schreberi
TTTGTCCAAAAATGTTTTTTTTTTCTAAAATTTGGTACTTGCACTAGAAATGGCAGTTTTGGAGCGTTTTTGGTGAAAGCATAGTCAATGACCTTTAGGGGTTAATAAAACAAAAAATGCTTTTTACACGTGCTCATCTGAGACCTTAATATACTCATTACATCCTAACTTTAACAACTCCAACAAACTATCCAACTTTCAACCTACTCGCTCTACCATC
This sequence comes from Pleurozium schreberi, assembly GCA_006891605.1. Classification (NCBI taxonomy): domain Eukaryota; kingdom Viridiplantae; phylum Streptophyta; class Bryopsida; order Hypnales; family Hylocomiaceae; genus Pleurozium; species Pleurozium schreberi. The sequence continues at coordinate 221 of VACF01001629.1, forward strand.
TCCAATAAAACAAACTAGTGTAGAGTCTAATTCCTTTCCAAGATGCATAGTTTAAGTGTCACTTAACCCAGAAAGGACATTGCGGACGTTTAGTGTTCAATGAATGACAAGGCATTCTCTTATAGGACAAAAATTCAACTATTCATCCGTGGACTTAAGTGTGGAGGGTAAAGATCTTCTATAGTATTTTGATTCAAATGAATTTTTGAGTTTTTTTAATACTAATTATTCCCATGGTTTCAAAAATGATGCTTTCTATAGGGCCCCCCGTGTCCTTCCAGGGCTAAAGTCAGTTTTTTGGAGCCCAAGATGGGACCCTAACCCCTAAAGTTTCATCATGAGTGTTAAAGGCCCAAAACTACAAATTACTAGTCTTCAAAGCAAGGGTAAAATCTTCATCTATATTTATTTTAAGAAAAATTTAATTTTAGGATCCACTCTAGTTAACTTATTAGTACACACACTCCTAAAATTTTAGAATAAGAAACCTTACCAACTGCAAGATCATGATGTTTGGATCTTAGAAAGAAGTATTTTCAACTCTTTCTAAATGGTTAGATAGTATTTTTCGAACTTCAACCAAAATGTGTAGACTCTACAATTTGAAATCTTCATAATACAAAGTTGAAGAAATATGTTGAAAAGACATATATATAAAATTCTATAAAAAAATATTACATATTTAAGATTAAGAAAATTTTAAGTAGAAAAAATTAGACAATGATTCAAAATATCAAAGTGTTAAGAATTTAGTATGAAATTGAAAAATGTCAATTCTGATGATTATAAAAAATCTAAATATTTGTTTCTAAGAAAGAAAAATATGAAATTAGTTTCTAGGTTTACAAAGTAAAACTCTATTAGAACACATTCTCAATGTTGTATTACGTGGGAAACAATGGAGTTGGCAAACAAAAAGGATTTTGATTTGATTMCCAATTGGTTTATTGTGTAATAGTTTATGAAAATGTGAGTGCAAATGACACCACATAGAGGAAAGGCCACTTGATAAATAATGGTAATTCATTTTCCCAATTGAGKTTTAATTAAATATTGCTTTGGATGTCTTTAGAAACATTCATCTTCTGTTGGTTTGATATTTGGCATGAGCTACGTATAAGTCWCTATCTACAAGTCTCTTTACAAAGTCATTTGGTACAACTGTTTTTGATTAGACAAAGATTTTCATACAACATTCATCTTCAAAATGACAATGTAGGAAATCGAACAATGAATTGTTTATTAGAAACTTTTCAATACTAAAATCATACATTAATATGAAAACAATCCAAACAATTTGTGAAATAGTAGGAAAATAAATAATTCATTGAAATTTTATCAAGATAAGTCCCTTTCATACTTGCTGAAAACATTCACAACTTGAATTGCATTTATAATTCTTCTTCTTTTCGTTATTGACAAATGAACTTTTTAGATTCACCATGCAAAAAGTGGATTGAATTTTTTTTGTAGTTTTGACACCTTCTCGGTTAAACATTATAATCTTTCAATCCATAAGTGATAATGTTGTGTTTTCTTCTCCTATGTGATCTCTAACATGTCTAGTTTAAATTTGTATGGTTAGAATTCAAAAAAATTAATACAATTTACCAATATGTTGTTGTTTTGTTCAACTTGGAGCAAATTTCTAGAAGTTGTGAAAACAAGCCTTGGGCATTTAGGGGTTAAAAAAATGTTAAATTGAGGAATAGGTATCAGATAGAAGGAAAATCTAAATTATTAAAATCTCTAAGGTGGAATTAAAATGCACTAATCCCAATGGTGAGATTGTTCTAGCAAACAACCTAAACCATGTGGAACAATTTTTTTTCTTAAAATTATAAAAATTCGATTCATAAATGAATCGTACAAGTTCTTTTTTCAAAAAAATGCTCCAATTGCCCGAAAAACAAGATTGTGCATAACTTTCTCATAACAAATCCAAATGGAAAGAATCAATGCTTTCCATATACGGGAGGCAACCCATTTTTGATCAAATAAGCAATTGTGCATATTTGGATTGCAAGTTTTTTGAATGTGGAATTTTTCCCATGTACAACAATAGAGTTTGCATTAGATGTTTTTTCAGCCCAGCAAGAGCCTGTTTCGGGGCTGTTCCCTAAAACTGTCCCCTGCATAGGGAACCAACAACTGCTGGTCTGAAATTTTGAATTTCAAAAAAAAAAAAAAAAAATTCTTTTTTCCAGAAATCTTAGAAAGTGTAAAGAAACTAAAAATTGATTTAAAAAATTATTTTTTAAATAATTAATAAATAATTAAAATAATTAATTAATTAGTATTATCTGACGTGGCAGTCTCTGTACCACGTCAGACTGCCTACGTGGCAAAGTTCCAGAGTTCCCAATGTGTTCCCACAGCCCGGGAACTCGCAGTCTTCTAGACGGTCCAAAAACCATCTAATGGAAGGATTGCATATTTTTCCAAAATTTTATTACATAAAATGAAATTACTAGTAATTTTTTAGTGGAAGATTCTCTTCAACCTATAATAGTGATGTAGTCCTTTTTATTTATGACCATAGGCTAATTACAAAATCGACCAAGGGTTGATTGCAATATTGAGGTCCTTGCAACCAATCATAATGAGCCACAACTACTCTATGAACTGTGTCATAACTTCATGGAAAGACAACAATCTATTGATTGAAAATGGGGAGGTGATCGGAAATGGGTTGCCTCCCCTAGACAAAATATAAACTATGAGATTTTTTTTTCTTTTTAAAACTCAAATTTTTGAAACTTTTTTTTGTTGTCCCCTCTCCCCTTTTTTCCCTTGAATTGATTTGTTTTGGGCATAACTTTTGTTCCCATGCACCAATTGAAAAAAAATTGTATTCTTATGAAGCTAATTATTTTTTCTATCATCATAAAAAGTTTAAGAAAATCAGGACAAAAACTGAGACTGTAGATACATGCCCAAAATCTACCTTGTCTGCAAATGGACAAATGGTACTTTAGGGGTTAAAAATTGGTAAATAGAACTAAAGACAAAATGGAAGGAAAATTCTTTTTTGCTATCAATTCTTCAATGGAATTAAAACATTTCAATCCTAATAGTAAGTTTATTGTAGGAAGTACACTAATCTACACTCCTTTGAAAATTGCAAGAATTGTCTTCAAAATTGAATACAACAAGTAATTTTTTAAGGAAGATGCCTCGATTGCCCACAAAACAAGACCCTACATAGCTTTCACATGAATAATCCAAATGGAACAAATCAAAGCTTTTCATGTAGACATAAATGTATTGAACCATAAGAATTTTAAAAAGAAACCAATAAAATAAAATCCGACTTTTTTGGATGTTTTTGAGTTGCCTTGGGCTCAAGCATTTTGTGTTGGGGAGGGCATAATTTCTTATCATGACACCAATCAAACTCGAAATTGTATTCTCCCAACGCTATTAAATTTCTTGAACTTTCCACTGAAACAAGTTTCAAAAAATTACAATAAACTTGATACCATAGAAACCTACCCAAAGTTCCAAAAAAACATTCGAAGACTTTGAAAAGACGTATTGTAGACTATAATTCTCACCCAAAGTTTCCATCTAACAGTTGGAATTAAAGGTAATTACCTCATTCCAACTTTTGAGCATTTCTCCACGATTCAATAACTAGTTTGCCCATTCCAAAATGTGGTTCACATGTGAAACAATTCTAACTCATACCGGCACAACACTTATTAAAGTAGTCTGCTCTTAAAGCACCCATGCTCTAAAAGTGATCATGATACATAGATACATTTTGCTTTCTTCAATGTAGCAATGTACATTTGAGGAGGTGGTCACTTTTAGTGACTACTGCATTACAACTTCAAAAATTTGTAACTAATTCCTTGAAGGTCCAAAAAATATGAAACGACTTGGGTTAGATGCCAATTCCTTTTGTCTTCCTATGAAAATATACTGAAAATTGTTTCGAGGAGTTTAGTTTCCCTAAAAATGCAATCAGCTCTTAAATGGGCGCTTTAAGAGCAGTCTACCTTATTCCTACATGTTTTCATTTGAACCCTAAGCAAGTGGGAAGCCTGGCCCAACCAAGTTAAGACTCACAGCTTCTTTGGTTACCTTGCTTCATTGTAACTTTCTTCTGTTGGTTCAGGCGTTTGCCTAAATTTCTTGAAAGTTTTCGATTGCTGGTCCTTTTCCCGGACTCTGTTTTGAGGTTTTGTAAGGCGGAACTATGAAGGAGGAGCACTTGGATGCATGCTTAGAAAGTAGTTTTGTTGAACTTGCAGTAAAGTAACCTAATTTGCAATTGCATGGGAAAGAAACCCACACTCTTAAAGTTATAGAACTCTGTCTTTTCACAAGTTTCAATCCATGGAAAATCATGAATGTGTAAAGTCTCAATACCTTCAACAACATCAACAATTTTGTTGATTGTCAGTATTCCAACAGGACTCAGCAAACACCAGTGCTGCGAATGGAGCAAATTAGACATCGAACATGGATGAGTAGAGTGAAGTCTCTTGGTGGCTGGTAACTTCGTTTGTTGAACACAACAGCCTGGCTGTGCAATTCCAAAGACACTTTCATTTATGAGATTTTAATTTAGCAATCTTTTGAATGCTGGAAACACCTTAAGCATAAAAGAAATAGACATAAAAATTGGGTCCTCTCGAAGGTCTATATAAACATTGTGAGCTTCTTTCTACACAAGGACGAAACAAGAACTCAAAAAAGCACTTTCTCCACCAGTGATGGCAGCCATGATCTGTGGGGGAGTCTCGTGATTATTGAAACTCTCATGTATTGATGCAATGTTGATACCGTATATGGACACAATCCTCCATCGGGAGGGAGGAAGGTGCAGAGTGTACGCGGCTAAAAGAATGTGATGCATTGCACTGGAAAAAACTCCGTAAATTATCAATGACAGAATCTAAGAAACCATGGGGGAAACTGAAGCTGAAGGAGGTTCCCGGTGCARTTTCACAGGAGATGATGAGCCTGGACAAATGGGAGAAGCGATTGAAGAAGCATTCTTTGAGAATTTATCTCTTGAACTACCACAAGAAGTACGTTCAAACCGGCAGCATCAAGCCCTTGAACCATGTGTTGATCTCAGTGGGTTTGCTCTCGTATGCAATCGGTTGGCCCACGGAAATTCGCCACTTGCGCTACGCTGAAAAAAAAGCAATGAAGCGGAGGGGGCTTCAGGAGGAATGTGAGTGTCAGTGTGAGTGCTGATTCTCCATATTCACAAATTAGGGTTAAGTTAGGGCAAGCAAGTTCATTGGTATACTGGTCTTTGGAGGAGTTCAAGAATTCAAAGCAGCAACAGATGAGAGTGCGCGCCTGCTAAATGAGAGTATTTCAACCGAAGGTCTTTTTATTTCTTGTAGTAGACATGGTACCATCCACTACCATACTCTCAAAATTTTAGCCAGTCTACGTACAGAGAATTGTGAAATACGTATTTCACAAAGATGAAGTGAAACTGCTGTGGGTTTGAGATTGGAATTTTGAAATAGTACATGGACTTGTGATTGTCAAAGTTTCTTGCTTTCGATCATGCCACCAATGTAGGGAGAAATGCTTTGCAATCTTAAACAACCCAAATCAATATGCATTTTCAACCATCATTCATAAATATCATGGTTGCAAAGCATGTTTGGTATGAAATTTTTTTTCATCTTTTTAAAAGAAAAAGTTGGATATGCCATCCAAAAATATTATCAAATATTGACAATTATGACATCTATATATCTCAATATTTCTTATCTATGAAGAATGTGCCTACTATTTCTCCATTCATGGAATTTATTCTATATCATCATCATTTCATAGGTAATGCACCCTTGGACTACAATAAATTGTTAATCAAAATTTAATTTGTCTTCTATACAAACAATCCCTATTAGTATAGGATTGCAACTTAGTTTTCAAGAAAATCCCATTTTAACCAACCTCATAATATGCATTTGACCAAGACAACATTCATCACACCTTTTGATGTCTATTATAAAAATGTGGGAACACGTAAATTCTTATATTGCCCCCTAAAGTCCCATTGTCCCTTCAAGGAACAAAATGGATTTCATTAAGGTTTCTATGAGCTCAATTTTTGATGAAACTATTTGAAGCTTCCTCATGAGATGAAAAACTTGTCATCTTTTTGAAAATATAATATTTATTTCAATAGTTATATTATAATAAGCCTAAATTGAACTTGGTGAGCAAATAAATTCACAAAAACTTGAAATAAAAATTTTAATATTTTTTTCTCAATACATTATATTTTTCTCTACATAGAAAGCTTTAATTCATTGCATTTGGATTTGTGATGTGAAAGATACAGAGCATGTTATTTTGGGGGCAATCAAAGCATTTTTTTTGTGTAGGATTTGTGTTGAGCTCCATTTTTATATTTTTTTTTTTCAATTTTTATGATTTTTGGATGTTTTGAGCAGATGATAGGAAAAATGTCTTGGGACTTCAAGGGTTAAGTAGACAATGTATTGCAATTTCATCCATTGCATTATCATCTACAAAAAAATTCATTCAAGTGTTTCTACTAAACCTCAATGACATCTAGTTAAACATCCATTTCCAATGAAGCCTTTAAACCTATTGAAACTATTTTGGTATTCTTGCATTTCAACAGACTCAATCTAATGTAGCCTAAAGTATTAAAACTATATGGCTTCAAATTTAGATTCATCATACTCATTTTTTTGAAAATGATCCTCATAGGGATCACTTGATAGTCAATCAACCCTTCTAGTAAGGTGAACTTTTATGTACAAAATCAACCAAACTTTTGACAAGACAAATTTTTTTTTGAACTTTGACATGGAAGTGTGCAATATTTGCGAAAGAAAAATTAGAAATAGTTGGATGGAAAAATTATAGAGAGACTCCCTGTTGTGAAAAATTAATTTAAAAATCATACTTGAACATTTTGGTTGCTTTCAAAAAGGCAATATGCCAAAGCTACCTTTGCTTAGGAAGAAATTTACCCCACTTAAAGGACATACTAGTCATTGTGGAAATCATCCCTTAGGATACCTTGTGAATTATTGGTTTACAAAAATGAAAAAGCACTCATTTGAAGTCAAACCACTATACCTCCTCTTTTCACAACAAATTTTTTAGGATAAATAGTTTCACATTTGTCATATATTGAAGTCACCCATCTAACAAAAATGGCCACAATGTCTTTGAAGGGTTAAACATCATGGAAGTTGGCAAAGGCAATTTCAATTCCAATATAGCAAGAATGTCCGGTATAAAAACAAGCCCAACTTTTCACTAAGGTAKGCTAGCCTATCTTTGTTGTTTGTATATCTCAGCCATCCCACTTTTGACCCCATCTCCATGGTGGAACTCATCCAAATCCATTWATTTTTTTAACAAAATTAGACCGAGGCTTAATGACAACAAGGATAATGTGTCAATCCTTTATTGGTGGATATTTAAGTGCTAATAGATACATGGAATGATGATTCTAGGTTGTTTATAGGATATTTATGACTCTAATTATGAACAATTTTACAATTTYAGGCAAACCACTTCAAAAATTCATAGAAATTACMATTGTAATTAAAATTTTTTAATTCCATTTGAATTTGATTTGTGAAACACTGACACCCCTTTGAAAAATATCCATACGTGCCCATCGTATTTTTGGCCCCAAGATATTCAGATTGCAAATCAGGGTGCTAACAAGGGTGCTAACAGGGTGGTAATAGGCTTGTCTACATTTGTCCAGAACCGGCTCCGAGCCCCAACCCGGCCCGGCTCATCTCCGTCTCCACCTGGCCTGGTTGGTCCCCCTCTAACTTGCCTTCTCCTGCACACATCACTCCTGGGCGACCAACTCGCCTTGTCTCTCTCAGGTGGCCATGCCCATCCTTGCCAGTGCTGATTTGCAAATCCACGCTCGCCATCTCCATCGCCACCATTTCGGGGCTTGCCATCTCACTCCTCGCACCCCAGCACTATTGAGACTAACGTTACAACACTGTTCTCGCCCCCAATTCCCTCATAAGCCCCAAACTAAACTACCTCCTGCCTGCCTGCCTGCCGCCTTGCCAGTTCTGTCACCTGGCACTCKCACTGATCTGCAAATTTCGCAGTMCAGTATTATGCTAAGTCGTMCTCACTCGGGCGTGTGAAAGTCTGAGCTTGGCGAAACTCGTGCACCATTAGTTTACACATTTACCCGSGAAAAGGGCCTCGCGGTCTGTTCATRCYCCTACTTTGGGAAAGAGAGTTTTAGAGAGGGTTTTAGGTCTGACGATCTCTTGGTGACGCACCAGATGTGAGAGACTTGGTGATGTAAGGCCATGAGCTGCTGCATGCTTGGAGATGCGGAATTGACAGACAGAGGAGGCGGGGTACACCGACGATACGAGAACTGTCTCTTCGGTTGTGTGGGCTTGCCGTTAGGGTGGACAGTTAATTTCGTGGGGAGTGGACAGATCGGGATGGTGGAGGGTTTAGTGATTGATGTGTAGGAATGAAKCAGGCGGGTGATTGTGTGCACTATAAACCTATGCAGTAGTTGGAGGATCTAGGTGTGAGAGTTAGGGTGAATTTAGGTCTTGGGGTTCGAGGGTCATGGCAATGGCGTCCATGAAGCCGTCGATGAGGTCTCGGAAATGGGCTCCTCCGTCTAGGGCGCCACCTACCGGTAATGCGAGGTCCACGTACGACGCTTATCGCGACGAGCAGGACAAGACCTCCGGGAAGAAGGATGTGGATCCCAAGAGTTTGGGAGATGCTTATAAGGGGCAATCCGTGGGCGAGAAGGTGAAGAACCGATTCATCCTTATTGTTTCCATTCCCTCCGAGTACCTCCGTGTTTGTGATGCTCATCGGAATGTGTTTTGTGTCACTTTGAAACGAAGAGCTTTAGATTCGATGCGTCTCACTGACGTTGTGATAGGATTGCCTTGTCTTCCTCGGAATTTCATCTTGCATTACTTTCTGGGATTTGGGGATTCTGAAGCATCCTGCGAAGATCTCGTCAACAATTGCGCAGTTCTTTAGCTTTTTGCTCTGTTGTGAATTGTCGCAGTCGATCCTTCCGTGGTATGGGAATGAGACATTCGATTCACACAGGTGATTTGCAGCATCTTATCGTGAAAGTCCATAACAGTCTTGAAATCAGCTCCTCACAACTTTGYCCAATCCGCTATTCAAGGGAGAAATTAGGGTGTCCAAGATTCAGTGGTCCTTCGACATTTTCTTTCTCCGTTACCATTCTGAGTTACCATTTGAATGCAAACTTCCTCACTCATGAGTTCTAAAGTTGCAGACTTGKAATGCATGCCACATGGTTATAAGTTGCAGAGTATAGGGGCATTATGACTATTGGCATTACTAGCTCTCACGTTTTTGTACTGATCGGTTTGTCATTAATGTTACGGCGGTAAGCGTGCAAGCCCATCACTACTCAAGAATGTTMTATTGGAATTACTCAAGTTATTGCTTTTTCCCTGATTGATAGGGTATGCGGAGAATATGTGAGGAGCTCATGGACTTCCAGAAAGTACATCAAGATGAGATGCGCAAAATCGTCTTCCAAAACTACACTATATTTATCAAGTATGAGACACTTCCTCCTCTCTGCTGGATCATGGAATGGTAGAAGTTTTCGTTTTGGTTGTCTCAGTTTGGGCTAGGACTGCGGCACATTGTCTTGGACATGGAAATGCAGTATCTTGGRGCAATTCTAGCGCCGTGTCTGTAAACTGGTGTAGGTGGGCAGAAATTCTCACTCGAGAAATCCGTAGGGTTAATTAGCTTGATCTTTCAACGCATGTTAAGATACTGTAGTATCATCGAATTGGCTTCTTCTCTGAGTGGGGTTGTAGGTTCCAGTTGTAGGTCGCATGCAACTCGGGACTGAAACTTAGGGCCAGATTCCTTTTAGCACCTCAGGCGTTGCTAAGAAACATTTGAACCCTTGGTGTTGTCTATTGCTTGTTTTTTGTCCGAAGGTAAGCACTTGAAGCATAACTTCGTTTGTGTGTTCAAAGTGGGAGTTCAAAGGAATGGCATACTGTCACTTATTGGATAATGCTAATGTCTCTTATCATCCTGTTGTCATTTCGAGCTTGCATCACGAGACATGATTGCAAGCTCTCTTCAGTGCATGTCAAATGTGGCATTATTTCGGCACTCCCTACTGACATGGTGGTCTGTTTGTTCCTAAAGGACCTCGAAAGAGATTTCAGATTTAGAAGAAGAGATCACGGCAATGAACAGTATGCTGCAATCCCAAGCAGCTCTGATCCGTACTCTAGCCGAAAGTGGAGCTTCTTTACCGATCGGCGTCTCTGGGAGTGCTCTTGAAAAGGAAGTCAAATTCTCTTGAGATCAAATTTGTACCACTACGTTCTTACGCCATCGTTCAAGTGGGGGGAGGTTGTAGACCGTTGTTGAATGAAAATGGTGTTATAGAGTGTTTTCATTCAAGGCCATAATATTCAGCCAGCCTATGCTTAAACCACTGCTATTCGAAGGCCAACGGAATGTATGAATAGATGAGTTTCTGTTTGGAACGGAGATCAGTTTTGGATACAGAATAGTTCACTCACGGTTTTAGCATCCTCTACCTCACATCATTGCTTTTCTCTCAGTACTGCCTCTGACATATGATCTGGTGTGGCAGTCTGTATTTCACAAGTTATTTTCTATCCAGCAAATAGCTGCAAGCATCCTAGTTGGGAAGGACAGGGTCACGCAGCTGTTGTTGAGACGTCTTACTGAAACTTTTGTTAAAGATTTGAGTACAAATCCGGAGCTGTGGGCTTTGATTGAGGAGGAGCCAGGGTCCTTGGGTCCTCTTGGCTTGCAACAATTCATTCTAGATATGGAGTTTCTTGCTCTTGTCGCAAAGAATATGGGATTTCTTTGGAAGACTGTGTCTCAAGCTATCTCTCAGGAAGAAGAGCGAATGAAGGAAATGTACACTATTGGTGGATCTGATCTTGACAGGTCTGTTCTCGTGCTTTGCTCTTTATTATTGGTGTGCGAAGTACCTGCACGATTTGGCAGTTGCATATTACTTAGGTTGCTGCAGATACTAAGACGTCTCATTTTCTATTTGTTTTGTTCCTCCATGGAGCTAATTTCATTCCTGTGGTGTACGATGCAGTGGCTTGCCTGATCCTGGATGGCTACAGATGAGCGTCTACAATAATTTCAACAACCTGATCGATCAGTGGAAAGGAAACAATGGGTTTGCTTCACGGGATTTTAGTGATGCTCAATCTGTGTCATCATCAATGCGCTCAGAATGAGATTGTGGRAGCTCCCCAGCTATTTAATCTTGGGAATCCAACCAGCTCTCGTGGGTTTCGAAGAGACGAGATCTTTCTTGATGGTATTCTCACACGCTTCTGCAGATGAAGTTAAACATTATTTCATTATTGGCATGAGCGCATGGTTTCGAAGCAGTGGATCCAGAGATGCAATATCTTGCTCTTGCTGGAAGGACAAGGTGCTAGAGCTGAACAATCCGTATGTGGCCAATCCGTCACCGACATAGAGGTTAAGGTGCCAGATATTCTCTGTTTCTCGTGATGGTGAATTATTTATCTTTCACCCCTGGCACGAGTAAGGTATKTGTAGATGGTTTAGTGTTTAGTGGTGGACTTGATCTTTAATATCAAATTGTGGAGGTATTTTTGGCTACCTTGTTGAGGATTTCTGGGAAGTTTCATCAGTACATGTGGTGGCCGCATTGACTGTTGCAGGCTGCAAGGAGTATCAAATGAACTCTACGGTACTCTACCTTTCTCCCTGAACTGGATAAATCTTTTAGCACAATGTTTTGCAATTAGACAGTATTGGCTCCTGCAGGAATTTCAAATTGGATTGCTTCCCTAAGTTTATAACGTATGCCGTTTCTAGCCTGCTTGCCAACGTTTTCTTTCTCCGTTTGTTTGTTGCAGGTGCCGTGGAAAAATATACGCATTCCCACGAGGCACCACTTCCTGCACATGATCCTGGAGAAGTTCGCTAGTTACTAGCAACTCATATAATTCGGAGTGCTGGAGCGGGTGGGACAGTTTGTTAGCAGGAGCTTTACGATTCTGCATTTCCTGTAGAAGGCAAACCACTTTCTGATGTGGCAGTCCATGTGATCCTCATATTCTCCTCTGCACTTGATAAATGTGCATTGTGTGCACATAATGCGTCTGAATTTCAGTTGTATTAAGTTAGTTTGGATTCGTTGTTGCAGGCAATCCTCGGGAAAGGAAGGACTGCTTACACCATTTGATCACATTCATCCAACATTCATTTAAATAAGTGTGACGGAGGTCTGGCACGAATTGAAGTAACTGATTTGATTGGGGTCTGCACCTTGAACTTATAAGGTGGGTACACCCAAAATCGCCACAAATTGGTATTGTGTGTAGTTACTATTATCAGACTGATCAAAATTTCATATTGTCTTGTTGGCAAATGAAAGCACAATCCAATGCATCACAAAATGTAGCATTTGGATATAGTATGCAAAAGTTATTAAGGGTCAAAGTTTGTTTATGAAAGCACCATCTACAATATGTGTACATGACTGATTTTGGAAATGTACACGGAGTGTATATGGCGCTTTAAGGTTAGTTGTGCTTTTGGGTGTACCCACCTTGTAAGCTGTCACTAAAGCCATACATTTGTTTGTTGATATTGAGGGGCATTGAGGCCCCTCCAAGGCACAAACTGATGGTAAGTAAGGTAGGAGGCTCATAAACCGCTCATCTCAGGGTTGGTTCGCCATTTTCATGTAATTTTTTTGATGGGAATATTTTTGGCTTATTTTTGAATGAAAAAGAGAAACAAATTTTGATTGTAATGCAAATCGTTTTGTGTTTTTTTGAAGCATTTTTGAATTACTTATGAATTTTCAAACAAGATGAGTCAGAGGTCCCTATTTATGACCTTAGGTCTTCTATAAATTGTTCACTTGTTCTTCTAGAGAAAAATGGGGAAAGCAAAGAAAATGATTAGCCCTTGCAATAAATATTTTTTTTATCAATCCATTTAATGATCACAAGAGGTTTGTTTATCCCTTCACATTTGGCCACATTTAGAGGGTCAATGGCTAAACCTTGCTTTGGTAACTGTGGTTTGCTAAGACCTCTACAATTTCAGATATTTACCTTGCTTTTGAAGTACTTGTCCAATGTCTAATTTTGAATATTTTTATACTTTCTCCAAGTTATTTTGGATGCACTTCCAATGAGACAATTTTCAAGTTCTCATCATTTACTGTTTAAAAGTTAGTTATACAGTTACCGTCCATTATACCAGGGTTGCATTGCAGATGCCCTTACCTTCTTCAGGATAAATCAGTTGCGGGTCGAAGATTTGCTGGTMCCATTTACTGAGATCCTGGCTCCTCATTGATCACCTTAAACCCGTACAGTGAAGTGGGAGTGCGGCACACCTCAACCCCCCCGGGCTCTCCTCTGGGGCCACACGTCCGCGCTCGCTGCGTCCCCAACGCGCCCAGCGCTGCAGGTCCTCGCTCGCCACATGGAAACGCCGTCATCTTTGCTTGGCCCAATCCCGCACCTGCTCTTGCCGATCTCCGCCCTCCGCTGCCTGCACGACTCAACTGCCTCACACGACTTCTATGCCGTCGCCTGAATTTTAATTCCCACAAAGTGCCCCGCATGCATGGAGCACTGATCATTCGCTCTCTTCGCTAGCTTCACTACTGGAGCTGCTTCTCAGCACTCCGCGGCTTTTTCTAGTGGCCCAAGAACCGTCGTGGATGATGGGATAAGAGCGCAGATTCATGTCCGAAAATCTCCTTTCCAGCTCCACCTCAGGTTGGGATCCACTCACAGCATTTCGTCTTA
>VACF01001630.1:0-85998 GCA_006891605.1 Pleurozium schreberi
AAAAGGAAATTTGACTTGCTACCATGCCCTAAAAGTCTTTTACAACTGGTGCACGGCAAAGGGACCAAATTAAAGTGTCCTCACATAGTTTCGCAGTCCAATTTAAAGTGCTGTAACTTTTGCATCCAATGTCCAAATTCAATAAAACTTGTTGGATACTTGCGCTTTGTCTTCTAGTTTTTGTGGTAAATTTTTTGAATAAATGAAAAGATATATTGATTTTTTGAGAGCCATTCAAAGTTCACAGGTTCAATTTCAATTCACCAAAATGCATTTTGATGGCTGCAAATTTGGAGTCTTGAATCTCCTTCATTCAATGTTTTTTTTTAATAAAATTTGTTGGATTATGTTCCCCTTAAAGTCTAGTTATTTTGGTAAAATTTTCATGTCAATCCAAGTTGTTTTGAATGTTTGGGAGCAATTTAAAGTTCAAAATCCCTACAATTTTGGATTACAATGAACTTTGGCGGCTTATTTCTTCTTCATAAAGCATCCATTTCCAATAAAAATAATCGAAAAAGTTGCGCATACTAGTCTAGATTGTGTAATTCAAAATTTCACATCAATCCAAGAAGTTATGAATGATTGAAATGCATTTTAATAGAGGTTCAGACATAGAAGTGTTTTTTGCAATTTTTTTTTTTTTTTTGACATTTCAAAGCCATTTTGCAGACACAATGAGTCAATTGAATAATATTTTCTGTCACCAATTTGTTTGTATTTGGTTTTGAATCACTTCATAATGTAAATTTTTTTCATTTGAGTAGGTTTAGAAACCAAATTTCATCTCCAAATATGTTTCTAGGAAAATTTCAGCATCTTTGTTCTAACGCCAAAACATTATAATCTTGCAATCTATGCAGCCAAATGACTCCTAAATTGATAGATGTCATTTACAACTCACACACTACAAGATTGTACAACTAAGATTTTCAAACCTTAGTGACATTTAAACTTATAACACTTGAAAAGCAATGATTCTCTTAAACCCAAACAAGCCCTGGGCCTTGAGGGGTAAAGATACATGAAAAGAAACAATCTTTGGTGAATTTGTGAACTATAACAATTCAAGAATCTAGGGTACTAAGGTAGAAGGTCCATAAACCAATGATTGAGGTACTAAACCGGTCCCACATTTAGGAATGACTAACATGTTACTTGAAATATCTAATATCCTTGACTATCATTGATGAAGTGGGTAGGCTAAAAGGGTTGGTTTATGGACCTCCTACCWTRAYCCTTAAAGGATRTTAGCAYTGCTCATATAGTGCTAAGACTTCCAAGTACAAAGACTTCCAATTACGAAGGCCATTTGCTTACAATAAAAATTGTTTATTCATCACAAATTCTTTTGTGAGATTGTATAGGAATGCACCTTTGTGATTTTCACAAGACTTTTTGAGACAGGATTTTCCAAGTAAAAAAATCTTGTATACAAGGATAGTAAGATAGTTGAAAGAGAACAAGCCAATGTATGCCATTCCTAGTCACATCATCCTAACCCAAGAAGGACGCCGCGGACGTTTAGTGTCTGATGGATGACAAAGTATATTTCTATGTGGGACAGAAGTGCAACTATTCATCCTCGGAATTTTGTGTGGAAAGGGGAGATCTTCAACAATACTTTGACTTCATATGAGTTTTTTTGAATTTTTTAATACCAATTGTTCCCATGGTTTTAGAAATGATGATTTCCACAGGGACCCCCGCATCCTTCTAGGGCTAAAGGGGTTTAAGGGGGTAGAATGCAAAGAAATGTTATGCACCTTGTCATATATCCAGATCACAAGAACAAGCCAGAGTAGAAGAAAAATGAACGAAAGGGTTCCAGAATCCCTTCCAAAGAGCACCAAATCAATGTGATGCATGAATATTAACCAAATTTTCTTTACATGTCCAGAATGTACAATAGTTGTGAAGCAGTGTTTTCTTTGACACAAGAGCATCTTAAAGTAGTTCTCTCATACCTCGAGAACCAATTCATATCTACAGGCAGAATRTTTCYACTGGGTAATCCTAAGCTTCMTATAAATGGGCATAATTAATACCYGAATAGAAGTRAGTTGACATACTGATATATCAAMATGTTTCCRWGCAGGAGATTGAAATTGAAATTACAATGGCACATCCGATGGGTAATCCTGCTGATGCCTGCTTACAGTTGCTCTCAGCTCCTTCTCTTGCTGCCTCAAATTACTRGGAACGGTATCATACACATCCGTGAACAAGTTTGCTAACGGGTGCTTCTTCCGAGGTCCTGCACGCTGCATGGCCGAGATAACCTGGCATCCACAGTTYATGAAAAAGGTCCAAAATATTCAATTCTCCAATAGTACTAAATGAACTCTTGAGTGCCAAAATGCTCAAAAGCGGCGACTTAGGAGTTGTCAAGAAATTAGCAAAAGAAAAGAAGAAACCACGTATTATCCTATACTTTTGGATTGTAAAAAGATAAATTTGAAGGCTACTGTAGCAGTCGATGAGCTTCCAAAGCATGTCAGCGATAAGGTTCCCCCTTTTAAAGTAACAAGGGAAAACTGAAGAGACGTCAAAATTATGAGTGAAGAGAGAGTCAAGTTATACAAACATGGATCCCAATAATAACAACACTATTTAGCGAAATCGTGATTGAGAGAATTAGCAGCACCGTGAACAAGAACGAGATTTATTCTCAAAAGATTGCCATAATGAAAATCAGTAAGTAAGAATCCACCAACCTCAGGCATGGAAGAGTCCTTAATGCGACGCCCATACTCATCCAGAACGCGAAAGCAGGCCACAGGCGCCTCAGGTGACTCCGCTACAAACTGGAGCTTATTAACAAACCCTACTTTCGCTCCTGGGAAATCCAAAAACTGCGCAAGCAAACACACGCATGCACACACACACAAACCACCTCGTCACCCAATTCCGCTAATACCAATCAATCCACATGGAGACCTGTCGTAATGAAAATTATTCCACAACTCAGATGATTCCAAATCTAATATCACCATGAATTGCATGGATTCATCAAACATCACCAAAATTGGAGGTTCCCAAATGACCTACTCAAAAGAATTAGAGCCTCAATCTGGACAATAAAATCTACGGACCTCACCAAGGTTTGCATAAATACACACACGAACACACGAACCACCTCATCACCATTCCGAGAATTTCAACCAATCTAAAATACTCCACGACGAGACCTCTCGTAATGGAATATACACGATGATTCAGATAGTTCCCAAAACTAAAATCACCAAGAATTACATGTACTCATCAATACATAACCAAAATTGGACAAAAGGAGGTTCCCAGATGACCTACTCAAAAAGACGCGAGCCTCAATTGGACAATCATCAAATCTACGGAACTCGTCCAGGTTTGTAAACACACACAAACCACCTCATCACGCAATTCCCCAAATTCCAATCAAACTTAAAATACTTCACCTGTCGTGATGGAATTTATTTCACAACGCAGAGGAGTCCAAACCTAATWAGAATTTMATGTATTGATCAARSCATCACCAAAATTAGACCAATGGAGGTTCTYATATGACGGGAAAAGAACGCGAAGCTCAATTTGGAGCATTACTCTACGAACCTCATCCAAGTTGTTGTGGTCGCGATCATCGCCGCTGGAGTGGCCGTTGGTGGAGCTCGAGCAGAATTGACGGTACGTATTACGACATGGTGAGAACGTTTGGGGAGGTTGCGGTTTAGGAAATTGCGAAAGGAGGCGGGTGGAGATCAGTCGCGCCCAGCGCGTGGGCAGCTGCTTCATTCTCACGGGGAAACGAGGGAGAATTCCTTGAAGAATTTTTTAGAGGACTGCTGAAGGAGGGAGTGGAGTGGCGATGGAAGAGTGCTGTAACAAACTGCCACAAAACTGCAGAACTGCAGAATTCCTTTGAAATTCCTTGGAATCGGCTGCGAGGACGACGAGCACGAGGGAGAAGAGGGTGTATGGAGTTACTAGTAAGTTACTCGTTTTGGATCTGTCTGCCACGTCGGATTCAGAGTCATGTCCCCGTCATGCCACTCTGGGTGGGCCGGGTCCCGTGCAAGAAGGGTCACTATTGGAACTTTAGATACACCACCACCAGAATTTTTGTTTGAAGCAAGTCTAGATGCAAGTAACTAATTAACATCAAACACTACCACTTCTATGTGTGATATTTTTGAAAACTGTGGTGACAAAATGCATCTTTGCATTTGTTACTCAACATTGTGAGTGTGTGAATCATCCTTTTGTACATGTACCATTTAGACAAATCAATTTAGCATTGTAGCCAATCAATTGACACTTACATTTCTTTATTTCCTTGAAATATTCAAATAAGCCTCTAGGTTTCAACTTCTAGTAATAAAACAAACATCTAGTGAACAATGCAAATAACTTATGTCACCTAGTAGAATGACAAAATTCATTGATTTTAATTGGTGGATTTTAAGTATTTTGACATAGTTTTGTGACCAATCATAAAAAAAAACTTATCAAATCATTCTATGACATGTTTTCAATTGGATTCAAGTCTCTCCAAATCAAAACTAAAAGTATATAATCTTACCTTATGGCAATCACACCTTGTACCATAAACCTCTAAAATTCCACTTGCTTGAACTAAAAATTCAATTAAGCTACACTGAATAGGGGTATTAAAGGGACCAAAAAATTAAAGGGACTTATTGTGGAAAATTGTTGATGTTTGAACATGATATACAACCCTGGACACTTCAGTATCTATTGATGTACAACAAAGGTAGATATTTATATAGTGTGAAATGCTAATTAATCAAAATGAGTCCGCTTAAAACCCTTTTTGGTGTGTAGTTTGGGGTTCTAAATGTCAATAGTAAACATTGAACAATTTTATTTTGAAGAACGTATGATCTATGTGCCTATGTCATAGGTTACTGTAATTACATGCACAAAAGGACAAAGTGGACTGTGTTCCAAAGTGAATGGAAACCCAATTTTTGGAAAGAAGACCCACTTATAGCTGCACCTAAGAATCCAAAAATGGTGACCAGCTTGACTCAATAAGTTCACTTTGTAGACTTGTGTCATGTTGGATTGACTCCAAAGTCAATAAGTATCTTATTGACAACCAAATGTTTTATTAGTGTGTATGGAGGTCCATTTAAGATATATTCAACTTAAATTAATACAAGATTGCTTCATAACAATCATGTTCGCCAAAGTGTAACCTTCAACCTTGAAAAGAAGAAAAACAACATTATTGCCTTGGTTGGAAATAAGTCAATCTACAATCGGCTATGGGGCACTAGTCGGAAATGGGTGGTTCTACCTTAATAGATTCTTCATTCCTAAAGGTCTCCGGATCAATGTTATTCTCCATACCTTAAGTTTGTCTGTTTGTTGTGTCGTGTTGTGTTGAGATCTCCTAAACCGTGCATCCCCTAGTTGCATTCTTGATACCGTTGAAAAGCCCCCAATGAGGAGGGATGTTCAAGCTTTGTTTTGTGGCATTTGGACCTACATTGTGAAAGTTATTGAATTTTGAAGATTTTATGAATTAAAAAATTAGAAGATTACTTTTACCTTTATTTTTGGCTGTGGCTATAGCAAAGGCACAAGACACACTAATAAATATTACAACCAATAATAACTAGATTTTAGTTTTTTTAATTTTCAACTTAAAGACATTGAAATTAAAGCACGCCTTTTAGAAAATTATCAATTCAACTTTGCCCTCTAATTACTGTTTTATACACTTTTGGTTCCTTGGGTAGATACAATTGCCACTAACCTTTGAGTCATAATTCTACTCATACTGTAGATCTCCAAAACAATAGATGAAAAGCTCTGAAGGTGCTAAAATGTGCATTTCTAACATCCCTACCAGGGGGGGCCTATCCCTATTCAAATGGAACTCATACAGTATAGGGGAAAAATCCCCCCACCATTGTTCCCTATCCCTAAAACTTTAGGATGAAGGGGTGTTGAATTCCCTATACGGGATGATATTTAGGGAACTCAAACGTGATAACATGTATCCCTCTTTTCACCATGCTTCTTGACGTGTACATCTCTCATTTGCTATTTTTTTCACCTTATTGCTCTTTTTGAGCTAAAGTGCTTGAAATAGTGAGTTCTTGGGGAAGAACCAATGGGGCCTTGCTTCCTTATCTCTAGTGAATAGGAATATTAAGGGGACCAAACAATTAAGGGGACCTATTGTGAAAAACTGTAGATGTTGAAACATGATGTACAGCCCCTAGACACTTCAATAACTGTGCATGTACAACAACAATAGATATTTATATAGTGTGAAATGTCAATTAATTAGTGTGGATCCCCTTAATACCCCTATTAAGTGTAGATGACGAGGATAGGGGAGTCCCTGGTGGTGAACCACGCTCTAACAGCATGCGATTATTAGCAAAATCTAGGAAAGAGACTAATATTGAAACGCCCCTTCCAAGTCCAACACAACGAGTTATCTCAGATTCCTGCGAAGTGGTGAGYCGAAATTGCATTCCACTTGCTCTCGATTCTGGCACCTTCATCGCGGATGCAATTCGAGAGTTTCGAATTGAATCTGGGTTTCTCATCATTCTCGCAACCATCKGATCGTCGCTGGACATTRTTGCAMCGAGGTTTTCGAATTATATMCTTTGAATYCTGAGATGCACATGCAGAGAGCTTGATCGCGAAGGTTTTTTCTTTTGAATTTGACTTAGCAAATTCTATCAGCGACGGTACTAATTTCTCTCCCCCAAGTTCCGTTTTAGGTTTACCCCCTTGAAGATTTATGGCGAAACCAGTCYCGACGACGACGCTGGAGAAGTTTGCTGCGGACAATGGGATTAACTTCTTCCTTGTAAGTCACCCTCCCATGTCTAATGCTTGTACGTATTCCTCTTACAAGAGTATGTTCGTTCATTCTTACAACGCTAATCGATGATTCGATTATCGCGACATTAGTGCCCGAAATCAAATCTTTGAGATTGCTTGATGCTGCTCATTTTGTTATACCGGCTTTTCTCTTATTGCCTATTGTTGACAAGGCGATTGGTACTTCGCTTACAACTAAGTGATCAGTAGTTTCAAAATGGTCACCACTAATTGCCAACTTCGCAAGTCTTGGAAAGCGCTCCAAGTTTTGTTTCATTACAGGAAGGAATGTCTAGACGATACCATCTTGTTTTTCCCCTATCTCCTCTCTTTTCTTGATTTTCAAAGGGTTACTAACCCTGGGCGAAATTTGAAATCGGTGATTAAGAACCAAAATCCGAGAGTATATTTGAATGAAGATGTTTGCACATGATCAGAATGGTAGCGCATTGATGTCTGAGAATCTAATGTAGTAACGTAAGGTCTCCATTCACCATACAGTAAAGGAAAGGTTCCATTCACCATACATGTGAACTTAGATCCTTTCCCTACAACACCATCTAAAACTTTGCACATTTATTTTGAAAATTTTGCTACAAAACAATCGAAAAAACTAAAGTTTATAATAGATCAAGTATTTTCACAGTTAGTACAACTCAAAGCTCACATATATGGTCAATGAAGTCTCTAATGTGCTGTATGGTTCAATGGAGCCTCTACCTTTTTTACAATTCTCCTTCGTTTGCTAGAATTTTGAGGTAAAATGGTGATTTGCAGGTGAGTTATGTGGACCTACTGGGAGTAGTGCGATCGAAGCTGGTGCCCAAGGCAGCGATTGGGGCGATGCAGAAAGTAGGAGCAGGATTTGCTGGCTATGCCGCGCACTTCAACATGACCGCTGCTGATCCTGATGTGGTACGCTCTGCACCCAAACTGTATTTAGGTCATAGAATCTGTGTAAGAGGTTTTACGTCTTCACAACTTAGGTGGCAGAATTGTCAATTGACACATTTTGCATTTAGGTGTCAGACGTCGCAATTTGCAGGTTTGTTACCAAATGGTGCAGAATGCAAGTCTTATTCACTGACTAATCCCGCCTACAGTTTTCGGGAGTGACTCTTTCGTGTGTGGACTCACGCGGACACCTTATTTTAGTGCCCATATTTGTGCATTTCGTGCCCATGCTTATGAAACAAATCATGAAGGGAGTTTCAAAAATTGTAGTAATAAAAAAGAATGAAACCGTGTTTTACAGTTTTGAGCCAATAGAAATCAGAGTTTTGAGGTTGTTACCTTCCGAAGTGAACTTTCTATTTTTTTTTTGAGTTTCTGTTTGGGCCTTCCTTGAGGGATCAACATTGTTGTCTACTTCCTTTAATTTGATTCTTCATTTTTTTTTACATTTTCATGTAATGGATATTTGTGTTTGTAATGTTTAATTGCATTGTTTTTTATTTGCAGGCATTAGTGGCACTATTAAACCCCACCGTGAATAGCTACAAGCGACTTGATGGGCAATCCACTGCGTCTGGATCCTCGTGGGCTCCTTGCACAGTTTCTTACACTGGAAACAACCGCACTCATCTCCTGAGGTTTATTCAATGCCCAGCTCAATCAACTACACTAAATAGTGAAATTAGGTTGCCTCTCACTAATTTCGCAACATTCCACACTATTTAAATATTTATTGATAGTGTGTAAGAATGCATTGCTTTTGAATTAGTTATTGGTGTAGTTGGAACTCATGAACCTCCATGTGTACAAATGGAAGTATTTGTAGAAATATTTGTTGACTTTGATGACTTGTAGAGTAACTTTCTTGGGGTAAGGCAACCTAATTGTGAAGGCAACCTAATTTCACTATTTAGTGTACACTAAATAGTGAAATTAGGTTTCCCCTCACTAATTTTGCAACATTCCACACTATATAAATATATATGGTTACTGTTCAAGAATACACTACTTTTGAATTAGTTATTGGGTGTAGTTGGGACTCATGAACCTCCATGTGTACAAATGGAAGTATTTGTAGAAGTATTTTTTTTTGGCTTTCATGGCTTGCAGAGTAACTTTCTTGGGGTAAGGAACCTAATTGTAAAGGCAACCTAAATTCACTATTTAATTTTTCTTTTTGCAGGTTTTGACTTTAATTACATTATTTAAGAAATGGTGGACATTGTGGAATTTTTTTTTGGGTTCAGAAAAGTTAGAATTACATTGGGTATTTCTATGTTTTGAAATTGGATCTTGGAACCAAAGATTGGATTAATTATTTGACCTTGTAACTTTGCTTTGCAAATATTGCAGGATACCAGACAAGGGGCGATTTGAGTTGAGGCTGGCAGACGGAGCTGTGAATCCGTATCTTCTGCAAGCTGCAATACTTGGCAAGTACCTTCAATGCAAGCTTTTGACCCCCTAAACAGGGTTTTTTTTTCTGGCGATTTGGTGCAAAATTGCAACAAAAATTTATACCTAGCACCAAGCCTATAGGAAATTTTTAGTAAAAGTTTGGATGAAATCGCCAAAAAACTTCAAGTTCAGAAAAATCTTGGATGAAGTCACCACATTGTGAATGAAAATAGAATTATAGATACGTAGTATCACATTTTCTATCCAATACGTGGATGAATGTTGAAAGTTGGAGCACCACCGTAACATTTAATATCACCACTTCACCACTTCATGGAAAATGAAAAAAAAAAACCTGCTCCTAAAGGGTCATCTTTGACTTTCAAAAATGACAAGTTTGATATTGTGACATAGTGACAAAAATGAGAAGGGATGATATTGTGTTACAAGGAGAACCAATTTCTCTTAGTGGTGCATGGGTACCGGGACAATGCACTAAGAGAGGTGTAATAATGGCCACCTAACTAATGTCAGCTCTAACTACACTATTTTCCACGAAAAGGGCTTCAAATTGGAGCCACCTACAAACTCCCTTTAGAAATGAGATCCGAAGAACACGGCACCTGTGAACTGCAAATGCTCGTCGGGGATTAACATTCTAAACCCTAAAATCTTCGTTTCCAGCAGCCTTGACAGGGAGTTTGTGCATTCAGACTCTCCAAGTGATGAAGACTTCTGTTTGTTGCGACTCGTAACTTTAGCCCGAATGAAACAGAAGTGTGCATTGAATTTCCTCAAAACTGCACTGCATTCAGAGAACTTAGGAAACCGGTTTCAATTGTCGAAAAGCTCGATCTGTGCCTTGATTGAAGCGTCAAGGGTAAGTCTAGGGCATTTTGCAATGAGGGTGGGTGGGGCGCCAACAGGTGAAGACTGAAGAACTCATCTTTCGCAGCATTGAAGGTTTCTGAGTTCTGACGTATTGGATGAAGCAGCCTGTGCGCAGCCATTGCGAGAAGCCGAGAACCATTTCAAGGGAAAGATCTGTAACCCTAAGGTGAGAAGCACCCAAAACCGTTAATATAAGCAATTCAGCATAGTTGGAGGCACCGTTTCCTTAAAATAATAATATTCTTTGTAGTGATAGCAATTGAAAATCATGAATTTTCAAAAAAAAAATTATATATTTTTGGATGTGGCATGTAATTTGTATGAATCTTTGAAATGGAATTTTTTCTAAACCACTGAAACCATCATATAGCTAGATCAAAATCAAAATCTCACAAAATCAGCAATCAACTAATCCCAGTTAAGTAACAGAACAATTCAATGGCACTTTTCATGCACCTTTTTATCTGTGTCCAAATCAACTAAAAAATGTTGATTTGTTTTGTTGATATGAACACTTTGATTTGGACATTGTCCTTTAAAAACAAAAAAAATATTTTTATTTTTTAGTTTATTTAGTGAAGCGCAAAATATAAAATCAAATTTTTTTGAGAGTATCGATCAATTGGAATCCAAGGCGTGGCAAGGGCTCTGGCAATAGTGGCAATAAGAGAATTGTGACCTAGGTAGCCCCGTCATGCAAGCACGGACCTAGGAGGGTCAAACTTTGCACCTCATGGTTGTGGTCAAACATGTTTGCTATTGTACTATCCATAGGTTTATTTGAATATAATTGGTACAAGTTTCTATTTATTTAGTTTTTATTGTATTTAGTTTTATTAAATCATCAAAATTTTGAGGCAACTTTCTCACTCATATCTTGTCCATTTTCAATAAAAATTGTAGGAAATGTTTTTTTATYTTMGTCTAGTTTTTGTTGTAAMAAWTTCTTTTTGATCCAGAGTATTATGAATATGTAGCGAGCATTTTACTAGGAGGTGGTTTGGTAGCACCTCACATTTCTCTTGTAATTCAAAACTTACAAATTTATAATTTGATTAGTGRAAGAWATATAATTTGAATTAATAAGAACTTAAAATTTGAATAATYAAAATATTAGAATTAAAATTTTGACCCCTAAAAGACCAAGTAGCCTTTTTGGACAATATAGCTAGCGTTTTTGGTCACCTATTTACAAACAAAATTTTCGTTTGTTTCCTTTGAGATTTTTATACAAGATGTGGTCAAGGGATACTTTGAAGGAGTAACAATTTTTATAACTTTTGATTACATTGTTAAAGCAAAACAAAATGCTATATTTTGAGACTCCATGGACATTTGACAATATGGCTTTAACCCTTTACTTCCTAAGAATTCATGATTTTAAGTTGTGGTCTTTGATTGATCACATTGTAGACAATATAATCTACTTGGAAAATTTTATTATAGCATTAACTTGATTGAAGAACATTGCATGCATTGGTTTAAATAAATAATTATTAAAATCAATGAAAACCCCTAGATAAACGCTTCAAAAATGCTTAGAAAAACACAAGACCCAATTGAGGCTTCTTAGGAAGTAAAGGGTTAATACTTAATAGGCTCTTGAACTCCATAATTCAAATATTCTTTGCAAAAAACTTCATTTTGAGTAAAGCCTCAAGTTAATAAGATGTTTGCAAAATTTCAAAACAAAATGAGGTTGTGCTTTTTGTGCCTCAGTTGAAGTCCAAAACCAAAACCTTTTTTTTTCCAATTGTTGGATCTTCATAAAATTTAGATCGCTTGAAAGTTCATTTGTTTTCCTAATCTCRAATAAAAGGAGGGTAAATTAACAAAATTTGACTATTTCATTTTAGGCGCCCAAATTATTCAAAAGCCATTTTGGCTTGCAAAGAGCTTTAGCAGCTGAGATAACTAAATCAAATTACAATTTGTTTTTAAATTGATCATATTGATTATGACCTAAAATGTACCTCTATTCATCAAAGCCAATATCAGATTCCTTGTTTTTAATACTTTGAAATTCACAATTCATTCATAATAATGTACACAACTGATGTTTTAGAATCCGGCATACCTTTAAGGCATGTTGTTTGTTTGCTTTATTTTATTTGTTACGTTGAGATCTCCCGAATCATGTGTCCCCTATGATGTTCTTAGTACCATTGGAAAACCCTTGGCGAGGAGGGGTGCATGGGCATTGTTTCATGTTGTTTTGACTCACAGTGGAAAAATTATTGAATTTCAATTTTTTTGTGAATTAAAAAATCCAAAAATTACACTTACTTTGATTTTGACCATGGCAAGGGCACATGGCGTATTAGTCCTCTTTCAAACATCCAGTAAAAACTATTATAATTCAATAATAACAACCACTAGTATGCCCTATGCCCTTGCCAAGAGTCAAAATCAAAGTAAAAGTGATTAAATTCTATTTTTTTAATTCACAAAAACTTTAAATTTCAATAACTTTCACACCTTAGGTCGGAAAGGTACAAAACCAAGCCCAGGCACCCCTCCTCGCCAATGTTTTCTGACGTTACTAAGAATGCGATCGGAATATGTACAGTTTAGAAGATTTCAACAGAACAAACAAACAAACATCCCATCTTAAATGATGGATAATATAATATTGGACTAGTACGTCTTGTGTTGTTGCAATAGACAAAATGAAAGTAAAATTATTTTTCTAATTTTTTAGTACCAAAAATACCTTTAAAATCTATAACTTTTACATCACGAGTCAAAACAATATGAAACAATGTCCATGCATCCTTCCTCGCCAAATGCTTTTTGACAGTATTAAGAACTCCACTGGGCGATGCATGGTCCAAGAGATCTCAATGTAACAAACAAAACATAATACAAACATAAACAAACAAACAAACAGCCTATCTTAAAAGATAGAGAAGACTAATGTGCCATGTATAGTTGCCATAGTCAAAATTAAAGTAAAAGCTATTTTTTTTTAGTTTTTTTAGTTTTTTTAATTTGTAATGCAAAACCTTCAAATTTCAATAACTTTCACACCAAAGGTTCAAACACCACAAAATTAGCACAAAGAGAAAGCTCTATGGACAAAGGAGTGCAAGGGCTTCGTTTTGTAGTGTTTGCCAACTCGCGATGCAAAAGTTATGAATTTTCCAAAATAAAAGGTAATTTAATTCTATTTTTTTATTCATAAAAAACTTTGAAATTCAATAACTTTCACACCAAAGGTCCAAATGCCACGAAACAAAGTCCACGCACCCATCCTAGCAAATATCTTTCGATCAGTACTAAAAATCCCACAGGGTGCGTCATGGTTTGTCAGATCTCAATGTATCAAACAAAACAAAACAAACAACTATCTCAATGTATTGCCTAATATGCCACACTCAAAATAAAAATAAAAGTAATTTTCAAATTTCTCTATCCTTAAAAACTTTGAAATTCAATAAATTTCATCCTGTAGGTCGGAACGCTACGAATCCAAGCCTGTGCACCCCTCCTTGCCAAGCACTTTCTGACAATACCAAGCACGCCTCTGGGGAACTCACTGTCTGGGAGATCTCAACAAAACAAACAAATAAACAACCTAACTTAATCCTTAAAGGATGGACTAATGACCTTGGAAATCATCAATTTTGATACCGTAAGAATCACTAGTTTAAAAAAATTCAAAAGTACTCATTGAAAGTCAAAGTACTCTAGAAGATCTTCCCTTTCTACCCCTAATTCCATGGATGAATAGTTGCACTTCTATGCTATACAATTTGATTCTCTGTCATTCATCGGACACAAAACGTCCTTCGCGTCATTCAAGGTTTAAAGGATGGATCATTGAATTGGTGGATGCTCAAACTCTTCTTGAGCCATTTTCGGTGCGGTTTCCTTAGGACCAATAAGACCACTGCACGCAGCTAAAAGAGGACGAAGGTCTCGCAAATTTGGAAAGTCGGTGAGTGTAGGCGGCGATATGATGAAAATCGTCATGTCAAATGGACGACCGGACGGAACAAAGAAACTTCTGCCTGTTTTCAGCTGAAATATCACCGTCGTTCGTCCTCTGGGGGACGAAGACGAGAAACGTTCGTTCATTCGCAGACGCGCAGGCAGTGGCTCTTGTACACCATTTGCAAGCCCTACTGCTGCAGCAGCGCCCCTCGCTCCGAAATGCATTTCCGCATAGCCTTCTCCCTCTGACACTACTGTTGTGCCCTCGGTGCGATTCGCCGTCGTTATTCGTCTGAGTGCGATCTGGTTAAGATAGTAAGGTACACTTATCGTTGGATTTTCATGAACAATCCCTCAACCCCGCTCTTGTGCAGTCCAAGCATCGAGACCGATGCTTCTTACTTTCGGAGCTTCGTTTGCTGAGATCGATTGATCGCTGAGCAGAATTGTCACTGACGTGTTGTGCAATCAGTAGTGTAGCTTCGTAATTACATCGGAAGTTGACAATGTCGTTGGCAAGAATGAAAACCTAGTTCAATTTGGTTGTGAGCTTCGAATTCCAGGAATTTAGCGGAATTTGAGGAAGAGAATCGTCGAAGGTGGAATTCGTAGAGTGTTTTTTTCAATTTTATTGCCCTCAAGTCGCCTGATTTTTTGAATTTGAGAGGTTAGCGTAACGGTATTGTGAGCAAGCGACCGAAGAAGAGACAGAAGTAGGCATAAGAATATTAGGTTTGTAATTTTCATTTCTGCGTTTGTGGATGCCGCTCTGGATGCGAGCGTTTTGCTGGATTTCTGTTGGAAATTATCCATCGTTCAGTTTGTGTTTGCTTGATATTTTGAATTCCAGAGGTTGGCGTAACGAATTGAAATGTTATCGATCGAAGAAGAAGACCCAGAAGCAGAGTTTAAGAAAATTAGGTCTGTAGTTTAAATTTTTTTCTCTTTGCTGTAGCTTTGGATGCGAGCTTGTTGATCGAAATTGGCTTGTTAAGGCCGTAGTTTAATTTGTGTTTCTCGTTTCGAACTTAGGGAGACTGGCGGAACATTACCGCGGCCGTACAGCGATCGAAGAAGTCATTGAGCAGGCGTAAGGAATMATTTTAAATTTATTCTTCGTTGTATATTGACAATGCGTCGCTTGTTTCGATTCCGCTTCGGCAGTTGTTGCTTGTTGTTGCTCGTTTTCTTGTSTAAATTTGGGGATGCTGTATTGAGGGTTGATGTCGACAGGTTTGGTATCTGTGCGATCAGAGACAGTAGATTGTGTGCGTATGAGATAGCTTATTACTAGGTGATAAGATTGTTGTCAGCGGCATGACAGTTGTAAAGTCTGCACATGTCGTTGGGACAGCAGAATATGATGCGTTGGCCATTTAATGCATTGAGGCTCAGTTACATYGGCCATAGGATTACTAGGKTTTTAATTTTGATCACTTGCGTCCATGGGTGTAGTTTTGGATGCGYATTTTGACTGCTTTCCGTTGGAAATCGTCTTTATACGGTTAGAGTTCAATTTGTATTCATTGRAATGAGCGAATGATTCTTGGAATTGGCGACAGGTTTTCGATGCGAATGGATCGTTTCAGTAGTTAGTGTCTCTGGAGATGGCGGTTCAGGCTACKCTGAGGAGAATTGGATTCTCGATTGAGAGACGGTGTTCATGGACAGTTTCGAACAATATCGCGCCTTGTCGAGCTTTGTCCGATAGGCCTGGTTCCGATGTGGACTCGATGAGCGACAAAGCCTTAACGCGTAAGGGTATGGAAGATGCTGCTCGCGAAGACCGCTTGGATTTTCAAACGGCTGCACGGCTGCTTATGTCCACTTCTCAGGATGAGCGCAAATTCGGGTAAGGGTTGCCAATAAGTTTAAGATTAAGAGCTTTGTAGTGAGTTTTCGATTCTTGTAAAGTCTTGAAGAAGAAACCAGCGGCTGAAGTTGTAACAGCTCAAACTCAGGGTTTAGGGTTTAAGAGTCGATTGTTTAATCACTTGATCATTTAGGTTTGATAATAACCSTACACACAACTCTTGCCTATAATCGTCATGAGTTTCTTTCTTTTTCCTTGTGTATGTTCTTTCTGTCCGCAATGTCTAGTGGTATTGCCCTTAAGATCAAGAGTAAGAAGTGTTCCGTAATTCTTCGCTCTTTGTAAAGTCGTCATTACGCATGGAGAAYWACGCATTGCAAATTTAGAGACTGGTTTTAGGGTGTGGTGTCTATGAGTCTATTGTGGAGTCACATTTRTCAAGTAAAATTAGGTTTGCGAATGTCCTTGCCTGTAATCGTCACAAGTGTATGTTCCCTCTTTCCGCAATTTCCAATGGATCTTGTGTTCCTGGGCATATGATTCGGTTTTCTCATGTTTATTTACATCAAGACCTYACGTGATCATTATTAAGAGGTTTCATTGTATTGTGGTTTTGGTCAGGTGGGATTTTCACCTCGTGCAATTTTTTTTTGCTTGTTTGCCGCCTTTAGGTAATCTTCCTCATTCTCTTCTCCACCAATAAATGTATCTAGCTCAGAGACCACCATTGTTGCTGGCAGAGAATCACATTCAAACACTATTTTAGTTACCTATGTGTTGTATTCAAGCTTTTTTTTAGTTATGATCAATTGAGTATCGGAAATCTATACTTTCAATATTTGTTAGCATTATTTTATTTTCGTGTAAGATTAATCTAGAGATGCTGCTCTTTTTCTTTTGTTTGTCTTTTGTCTAAATGAGATTCAAAACGGTATTCTTTTTTAGACGTTTTAGATTTGAGAGCTCTTGTTTGCTTCATTTTCATTTGACAAAAGATTTCTATAAGCCGGATGCGTATTTATGTGATTTTTTGAATATTTGCAGCTGTGTACGCTGTTGCTCAGTATTCTCGCTATGAGCAGCGTCTAATGCAGAAGGTGATTTCTTGGAATTCTCTATTTTAGAATCAACGGAGACTCTCAAGCCACAGTACAGCTTACTGTGGACTAGGTTGTCTTTTCATAAGTTCACGGATGTGACATCCCTTTGGTATTTAGTTTACGAAGGCGGATTGTATTACAGCGAGCCTGACTCTAATGGTTGCAGGATCGAGATGCTAGAGTCGAAAAATTGGTTGCCGCGGAATTAGAGATCGAGGTAGGTGTAGAGCTTGAAGAAGTCTCAGCCATGCTGAGTTCGAGAAATCCAGACTTGGAGTCTTTGAGACTGCGACTGGAGGCTATGGAGGATAGGTTAATGCGTTTGGAGCCTATCATACACCAAACAGGGAGTCGTTCGGAAAGGACCCCCTATCCTCATCAAGAAAGCAAYTCTTCTGTCTTGCAACAGGTTGTTAATCGTACTTTCCTGCTTAGTTCACACTACTAATATTGGACTGAGAATCATTTTTGTTCTCGTTAGTGGAGTAGAGGTAGAAGCACGGGTCTTGGTTTTACCCTACATTGTAACCTTGGTAATTCAACCGAGTGTTAGAATCTTACAAGTGAAGGCATTATAATCGACACAGATGTGCATTATTTTCTCCTGAAGCTGTAATGCCGAATTCATGACAATAGTACTGTGGTATAGTAGAAGCTTACTTATGGTTACTCCTAATTGGACTGGTGGTGTATCAAGTGCAGGAAACAGATTTGCCAAAACCAGTCGATGCTGGGAACGGTAGCGAAGGGAGCGTCAGAAATGAGAAGAATCGATGAAGCGCTGCTGATGGATTTCGACCACGGTTCTTGGAATTGAGACGAGCGTACTCCAGTGATGTCCCTCCAAATATACAAGAAGTTGATAACCCAACGAAGATCAACATTTATGCCTAGAGTTTGGGAAGCTCCGAGGACCTCATCAAGCGCTCGTATACCTTGGAGTGCGCGACGGTAGGTTTTCCTTGAAGGGACTTACATGGTTGTCTTCAATAGACTTMTAAGGATGTGCCTTGTGTAGACGTCACTTGTACTTCTACTGATCATATTCATTGGGCTGAAGGCCGATAAATTGCATGATGGACTTCACAAAAAAGTTCATTGTTTAAGGACCTGATAACCGTGAATGTCAGTAGTAAGTCGCAGACCATGTTTTGAAGACTTTTTAGCAGTCCGAAGGCTGCATGTGATATCGACAGGGAAGTCAAGTAGAAAGCATATTGCTATCATGTAATATGTCTCTWTATGAATCGACTCAAGTGTCATTTGCGTGGAGCAGCCTGCTTGTTCAGCTCATAAGAAGGGTCCTATGTTTTCTTCTTGGCCTCGATGATCCTCAACTTGTCTKCATTAACGTGTTGTTTCTTTCCATTTGACCTGTGGAACAGTAGTCTCCAGGGATTGAACTGCCTGCCGAAAGTTTCGTCTTAGTTTCTTGCGTGAAGCCTCTTGACCCGGGCTTTGCTAGAATTTCGTTTGGCGCTCTTGACCCGGGGCTTGATGTTGCAGCATTCTCTGACGATGGAGCCTTCAGTACTGGACCTACCTACATGCAGTTGCATAAGAAGAGCACAAGTTTTGAAAGCGCCCTTGTACGTACCCATCCCTCTTTCAATAGATCATCGTATTATCTAAATTATCAAGCATAATTATTCGAGTCGAGGCAAATCCACTTCCTGTTGGGCTATGACATCGTGCCGTTCATATATAAGGGTGTTTGGGGATCCTCACCAGCCTCTCAAAAGTTTATTCACGGCTTGCACTTATTGATAAACATGGAATTAAATCTAAAGGTATTACAACTACACGAGTCTAAAGATATTAGGATTAAAGATACAAGGTCCTATGTATTTCAACATCACAAGTTCACAAACC
Organism: Pleurozium schreberi; assembly: GCA_006891605.1. NCBI lineage: Eukaryota > Viridiplantae > Streptophyta > Bryopsida > Hypnales > Hylocomiaceae > Pleurozium > Pleurozium schreberi. Next base: position 18,814 of record VACF01001630.1, read on the forward strand.
AGTCCTGATGTTCTGAAGCCAAATCAGCACCTCCAGATTCGATAGCGCAGTTTTAAAGAAGGATTAGATTAGCTTAAGCTATTTTACTAAGCKTGTTTAGAGAGAAATTGAGGGATTCCTATCTCGGGAGTATTCGGTCAGCTGCACGACTGCGGAGATGCACGAATGCCCAATGGCTTTGGGTCTTGATGAATTTCCGTTTTCAGTATACGGCTTTTGCTCGATCTGGCACGATCACGGTATCGGTGTAGGTGATTTGAAGCTCATATTGTGGTTCGAATGATAACGCGATTGTCGTTATACTGTTTTATTTGTTGARGAAAACCAGACCACTTGTTGCCGTTGGAGAAAGTTTACGACTAGAATTAATGGATTTGKAGTTAACTTTGTCCGTGCTGTCTATACTCCAGATGCGTGCTTTSTCTTGTTTCGTGAAATCGAAACTATTCGAGGACTAGAACATCTGACAATTGTCTTCCTCGTTAATATTTGACAATTATCCAATGTTTCAAGGAAGTCGATTTACGTGTAATAGCTTCGGAATCTAGACGTCTGTTCATTGTCGCCTATGTTAAACTTAATTTTTGTAACTGGATTCAAATTCAAGGAAAAATATTTGTATGGCACATCTAGACTAAGACCTAGAAGTTACTAATATTCACTAGAAATCACTAGTTGAAACGATCCCGTGCACGATGCAGCCTTACCACGTAGGTTCGACGATGTCGAGGTTGATCGAGGTTTAGTGTGGTCCGGGTGTGCGAATCCGGGATTTGGAGTAGTAGTAGCAGCAGTATCGACTTTTCACCATTACACGACTTCTAAGTTTTGCACTAGCGTCTTGTAGTCACCTGTTTCAAATCTAATCGCTTAATGGCAACAGTATTCATACTACCATACTTCACGGATAGATGTCCGCCTTGTTTGCGAACGCACACCAGTGGACAAAAGAGTGAAGTTCGTAATTACGAAACAGAAAGTAGTCACTGGAACTASGGTTAGGGTTTCAGAGGGGAYCCTAACTCTCACAGACGGAAATGCATTCCAGGTTCGATTGAAATTGGAGTCGGGAGAGTTGGACGAGATTCTCGACATCAACTTGCGCTCCACAACCTACAACCACGAGATTTTACTCCAAATGGCGAGGTTGGGGTTGCGGTGCACCGACTTGGACCCTTCTTCCCGACCGTTGATGAGCCAGGTGGTGCAGGAGCTGGAGCTGGGCTTACAAGCTGTGGACGATCTTCACTCGAGCCCGCCGAGTGCGGCGATCTCGCAGGCGTGTGACATTTCGGGGTATACGTGCAAATCCTCGGGGTTCGGATTTCAGTTTACCCGAGCTCGGGGGCAAAGACGCGCACATCAAGTTCGATGGCATGGAGTGGATCGACATCAAGTCGCTGGAAGTCCCGGACTTCGCCGGTGGAGTTTTTGATGAAGAGGGTTCCTGACTGAGCTTGGTGAAGCTCCTGTTCCTTGGTACATAGCTTTAGAGAGAGGAATTGCAATCCATTTGTTGCAATTGCTTGAACATTCGGAGGTAGATCACAAGATCCAGGACTTCTTGTAGTTTGACTTGCAGCAGCATTTGGTGCACCATTTAATCTATTTTTATTTCTGCTGCTCGAGACAGTATGAATCAATTTCCACTTGGGGAAGGACACGTTTTTGCGACATAGAATGGATTGATATCAGTGATCGCTTTGATTTCGAGGGTTCCTGATCTCGTCGCCAAGCTGTAGACTGAGGAATTACGACACGCTGATTGCAATTGTTGGAGTTTCGAGACAGGTGACAAGATCCAGGACTTCCGTGAGCTTGAGTTGCAGCAGGATTTGGTGTACCATTCTATTTGTTTTGCTCCATCCSTGATGRATCAGTTMGCTGGAACTCGGGGCAAATGTTTTCATSMARTTTGACGGCRTGTRGCGGATTGATATCAAGTCTCTGGAAGGGCTGGATGTGAGCCAAGTTCTTTGAAGAAGGGTCTTTCCGTTTTGCCGTCTTGACCTTGTTGTAGTATAGCTTGGGACTAATTAAGGAATTATGACCCATCTGTCTGTTGCCATTGGTAAAGTTTGGAGGGAGTTCACCAGATTCCGAACTTGGTATCCTTTTCCTTGCAGCAGGATTTTAACTACTGTTTAATATATTTATGTCTAGTGACGCCATTGTGCCTTCGGTTGGTGATCATGCTCCAGTTTGAAGGCCTGGCATCAACAAATTTTCATCATTCTCTTAAGCGGCAAAGTAGTGGAGAGTTCTTTCAACTCATTTTGCTCAGACATGCGCCGCAAAAGAAAAGCATGAAAAACATGTTGCAAAGCAACAAGAAAAGGATGTCACATTCCACCTCGATTCACGAACCAAAGGATCCACAAGCTACTCCCGAGCAAAAGTGATGAAGAGTCATGCCACCATTCCTCTTAACCGAAAATTCACAGACGTGAAAGCTCTCCAAGAAACACACCCGCAGAAGGAATCTAAGCTCCTGKTACGCAACAAACGTGACCTAAGAATATTGTCCACCGTGCCTGACTAACAACCTTCAACCACATCCCCCTGCACAGATGCTCCGATACTTCACCAAAAACAAAACTCGATCACACAACACGAAACTTAAACTACAAAACGAAACTCTAGCAGCAGCCGCGTTTGTCCGTCGCTCCTTTCGTGTCCTGCCACAAAACCCTGGAAAGAAGGGTTTTGTGGGSTTGTTGATTTTGGACTTCTTTTCCTTCTTCTCTCGAATTTGCACTTCTGCAAGTCCGAGATGCTCAATTTCGGAGGGCGAGGGAAGAAAGGAAAAAGGAGGGGAAGAGGAAAAAAGAAAAAAAGATCAAAACTTTAACATCAGTACCTTAACCACTAAATGTAATGTCTAAGGCTTGTTTTTAGCTTCTACAAATTTGCTTCAAGTTGAACAAAAAGACATTTTGATAAATTGTATCATTTTTTTTTAATTGTAACCTTACAAATTTAAACTAGACATGTTAGAGTTTACATTGGAAAAGAAAACACAGCAATGTCACTTATGAGTTGAAAGATTATAATGCTTAACCAAGAGGGTGTCATAACTACAAAAAAATTTCAATCCATTTTTTGCATGGTGAATCTAAAAAGTTTGTCAATCAAAATATATGAGGTTATAGAGCCCAGCATGTACAACCCCAATCAATTTATAGCTTCTCAAAATCTATTCTACATTTTTCTTAAATGCATTTCTTATGCGATTTTGTCTCCAAGATTCAGTGTATTTGAGGCTCATTTCCAAAAGCTCTCTACACTAGGAAAAGTCAAGATTACACATGATACTCTTGCACAAAATCTTGAGTAGAAAAATTATAGATTTATTTTTTAGATCAGATTTTCGATGCTAAAGCTAAACCTTGATAGGCATCAACCAAAAGTCCAAACTTCTAAACATAGTAACTTAGTTAGGTTTTCTTCAACTTCAAAGTTTTGTCGACACCACGTTTGGGTGCCTTGGGCATTTAGGGGTTGGAAAAGAGAGTTTGACCTCTTGATTCATTATCAGTCAAAAGTATAGAGGCTTTGCTCTCTTTATATACTTATGTATGTAAAGTAAAAGTTGAATAAAAATAAAGATAAAAATACAATGGTAACATTTGTTCTAGTTTGTTTTGTATGTAATGTTGAAATATTACTCGTTATAGGCTCATTTGGTCATTTTCTTGTATTATTAAAGAGCTTGACTTGACAAGGGTTGTACTAAAGCCGTATCATTGCTTTTGGACATACGATGAATTTGTAAGCAATTTTAAGACCATAAATTGAATTAAATTATGAAAAATGAAGTATAGAATTTTTAGAAGTCATTTTTGGCATTGCCAAAAGAACTCTCAATAATTAGAAATACACCAAAGTTGTTTTGCACTTTTGGTTCTTTAGCCCCTAAAAGACCATTGTCCCCTCGAGGAACAAAATGGATTTTGGGTAGGTTCTTATGACCTCAATTTTTAGTGAAACTTTCTGAAATTTTTTCATAAGATAGAATATCTTATTGGTTTTGTGGAAATATAATTTTTATTTCAATCAGTGCCTAGGAGCAAAATTTATGCCATCTTAAACATAATTTTCACGTCACCGGGCAAAAAAAGAAATCTACAAAAACTTGAAAATAAATTTCCAAATTTTTTTTTCTTATAGATCATGTTTTTTTTCTACATTTGAAGCACTGAATCATTCCATTTGGATTAGTGAGGTGAAAGTTATGAACGATCTTGTTTTTTGGGCAGTTTGAGCATCTACTTGAAAAAATAACTTAAAGGATTTATTTTTTAATGCAATTTTCACAATTTTTCAAAAAAATTGCATGTCAAAGTAAAGTTACTTTCAAAAACTATCTCACCATTTGGATTATTGTGTTTCAATACCATCTTAAAGCTATTAATGATTTAGTTTTTCTTTCAATCTTGGACCTACTTCTACTTAACAGTTTTTTAGGGATTGAAAACCAAGCATTTTTTTTGGAAATTTTTTTCCTATACTTTCAACTCAATTCTTCAACACAATAAATAGTAAATTCAAGGTCCACACTGCAAAAAATTCTCACAAATGGCGGACAAAGCCATTTGAAATTGCAAGGTGGTGTTTAAAAAAACTTTTTTTTCCAACTTTGAATGCTAATATCTTCCAATCTATACAGTCAAACTTCATGAAATTTTTACCACCTGATCTTAGACAAGTAGAGTATAAGATCCTATGATTAGATTATAAAAAAAAATTTGTTTTGTTTTCTTGGCAGAATGCAGCAAAAATGCCAATTTTGAGTGCTTTCTAATAGAAAAATGGCCTTGGTCCTTCAGGGATTAGTGTGAAAATTATGGGTTTTCAATTGAATTTTGTCTCTGTAAGTTAAAATAAATTATTGATTAATTATTCTAAAAATAAAATAGAATACATAGGTAAATCATGGAAAACACTTGAACAAAAGAACAATGCCTCACAAGTTGTTTCTAAGTTGAACCTTAAAAAAATACATTGATCCTACATTATAAAAAGCTAATAACAAAACATCTTTGAATCTAAGAAGAAAGAAGGTTTTAAGTTCAATCCACAAATCAATTTAATATTCTCTAAATGATTAAATAAATCTTTAACATGATTTAAAAATACAAAAAATAAATATTCTAAAACAATGTTCAATGCATTGTATATGTTATTTTCAATTTCATGGTATATTTTTTTATTTTTTTATTGTTATTTTATTATTATGATATTTACAAACTAAAWTGAAATATAAAATCATTTAGTGTTATTGAAAAGGAAAATTATCAATAATGGTAAATTGATTATAAATTCTATATAGTGAATGAAATTAAATAAAAGGAAGTAAAGGAAGTAAATGATTTAATGTTAATGATCTAAAATAAATGACATCGTATAGTGAAGTGAAGGAAATATAAAATGATTGCATTAAAAGCTTTCATTTTATTTCTACAAAAAAAGAACATGTATTCAAACAGGAAAATACATGAATGTAAACCAATGCTTTGTAGTTTGTTTCTGGTAGGTTCAGGGCTGGCACTCACATCCACCGTCGAGCTTCTTCTTCGTAGGCAATCCGAAGCAGGCAATCAGCTTCATGGCCCCCATTCCGACGACGCCTCACTCATGAATACTCGAAACTCCTCAACACTTGAAGCATGGTAGTGGCCGGGCGGGGTTACGCGTGCAGCTGCCCTTCATCAACAACCAGCCCAAGGGAAAACCACTAGGTCATTCGAAACTTCAAAATCTCACCAATTAGGGCGGAGTGCAGCAAACGAGAYACCCAGTGTACATTCTGCACTACAGTAAGTTAGAGGTGAACGTCCCAAGGAGTGGCACTCTTCCCACYAAATTCACTGCCACAACAGTGACTAAGAAGTCCAGAACCCACCCTCTCCAGCTTTGGAAAACTCGAAACGAAATACGGTACAAGTGTACAACCATGGCGAAAGGAACGCTCACGCCGTACTACAATTACTGTACAAGTTCGCTGTAAGGCGAAAGGGTTGTACCACAAACCTTTGGGAGACTGTACAGTACAGTCAGAACCCTGAAGCTCCAGTCAAAGCACCCTTGGCAAGTTGGCGACGAGAATTCTTCGTCGTGCAACAGCAATACGAGAAACTGGTCGAGAATCTGGCCCTACAGATCCCGTTCGAAAACCTAATCAAAAACCGATACTACTGCTACTATTACTCCGAATCCCGGACGCTTCCCACACCCGCACCTCATGTAACACACACTAAATCTCGATCAACCTCCAACCCAGTCTACACTACTGCCCAATACGCCACCAGAGCTCCAACCAGTCCTGGGATTCACTCCCCCATTCTCCAGGAACGCTTCCCAGCTCTCTCATCACAGCTCACATCACAGAGCGAAAATCGCGGAGCCTCACACTAGGCCAAGTTTAGATTCCCGCACAGATTTCTGTACTCTACACAACCTTCGATCGCCACTGCAGCAAGGGATCGATCGATAACAAAGTAYGCAAAGTCCCGGGATCATGGATGCATGGATCCCGAACTCCGAGCCATGCATCGATCTGTGTACYGTAACACAATGCTGGCGATGGAGGTTGCGATGGGGACGTGACGTGAAGAGCAAGGYCGTGGAATTGACGATGAGATAACTTATGAGTAGTAAGCGCGCGAGCAGGTGGGGATTATTATTCGCGGCAACTGATAGGAAGAAGGGGAGAGTGGGGATTAACTAGCTTAGCAGACTTGTTGCGACGAAATCAACTGCAACAACTGGATTGAACTACAGGAAGTCGACGAAAATCTATGGCGTGGGGATGTAAGTGGGCGGGGGACTTGTTGTGCGCGCTCGTGTGGTCAAGATTGCGGGGGCGGATGCGCTGCAGAAGGGCGGCCTTGCGGGGCTGGGGAGCGGCGCGCGGAGCTTGGAGACGAGGAACGGGAAGGCGACTACTGTGCCGGACCTCTTTATTGTCACAGCCTGGGCGCCCGACATGCACGTGATTATAGGGAGGTTAGGACAGGCTAAGTATTAGTGACGGAGAGGAATTAGCGGCACCTACAATAATTTAATTTCAAAACAACACCCACTAGCGGAAAGCATGTCCACAAAGTCTAAGCTTTAAGACCCACATTTTGTGTAAGGTAGGCACCCCAAAATCACCCTTGATCTAAAACCATCATCTTCACACTTTGTACATCTCCAAAATCAATTATGTACCCGTGTGGAAGAAATGCATTTAGAAGCAACCTTTGACCCTTCGAAACTTTTGCATATTGTATCCAAATGTTGCATTCTAGCTTTGGTGCATTGGAACCTCCTTTCACTTGCCAACAAGTCAATATGAAAATCTAACTAGTTTAATAACAGCAAGTAGGCACACTACCAAGTACCAATTTATGGCAGTACCAATTTATAGTGTTGGGTGTATCCACCTTACTTTATCAATTTATGGCAGTACCAATTTATAGTGTTGGGTGTATCCACCCCGCAGCGTTAAGGGAGGTGATATTAAAGAGGTTGAGAGATAGCTGCTGCACCTAGGGAGCCAGGGGTATTTAGCAGGTGAGGGTGCCAGACGGCAGCAGCTTATGCACAGCTGTCTTGCATGGTGTCTTGCATGGTGTCACCTTCCCAATCCTTTTCCACATCTGGCCTTGTGGACCCAGGGTGCAAGAATTCCATATTCTTCCACCTTCGTTGTGGATAAACGTAAGACTATACCTCCTATTCAAAATTAGGGGGGTAACTTTGTAACTCTTGATTTGTCACCATCTAATTGGGTCTTTGATTTCAAGTATGAATTGAAGAAAAAAATTGAATCCATCCTTTAACCCTTGAAGGACGGGCCGGTGGCCGTGGAAATCATACATTTTTTATCCCATGTGACATCATCTACTTTGAAAAAACAAATATACTCATTGGAAGTCAAGTATTAGAAAAGATTTTCCCTTTCCACTCCTAATACCGAGGATGAAAAGTTGCAATTGTGTCCTACACGGTTTGATTCTCTATCGTCCACAAGACACAAAACGTCCGCCGCGGCGTTCAAGCTAAACGACACCGAGGCCATTTCCTGTCAATGAATGAGAGCATCTTTCTGTGTAGGACAGAAATGAAACCATCCATCCTTGGAATTTGTGGTGGAAAGGGAAGATTTTCTACAATGCATTGACTTCCAACAATTGTTTTTGGATTTTTTTAGGCCAATGATTCCCACGGATTCAGAAATTGATGATTTCTAGGGTCCCCCGCGTCGTTGGAGGGTTTTAAAAAAAATTTAAATTACTTTTACTTTGATTTTGCCTTGGGCAATGACACAAAGCATACTAGTATTTTTTGATAAAATGTGGTAAATAATAAGCTTGAAAGTTTTCACATTTAAAAAAAAATTAGAAAATTTTCGTCTTGTACTTGTTCCCCTAGTCAGTTGTATTGTTTCTACTATCAATGAAAATTGTCCATGTGTTTCAAAAAATAAATRAATAGAGATAGGTTCAAAAGACTAGATGTGAACTATCCCTAGTTATCTTTAAGTCTAGGCTAGAGCTCATTTAGTGTTTTAGTAGACTTAGAGTGCAATGATTCCAAATCGTCAGTTTGGCAAATTAATGTAAAGCATTCCCTCTACTTGATAGATTTTTACGTTTCCTAATTTCATCTAGCTATATTAACTTGGGCAACTAAAAAATGTAGTGATATTAATTTTCTAGGTGACATTGCTTTTTTCTTCTCCATAGTGGAACCTCTAAATATGTTACAAGTATGAAATAGAAAATTTCTAAGTACATTCAACATTATAACAAATAAAATTGTCATACATTTAAATTTGGGTTATTATCCCCTAAAGGACCAACATGTTTAGGACCCAAAATCACTACAAAACACTTTTCCAAAACAAGGTCAAAATCTTCATCAATATTTATATTTTAAAAAAAACATCTATAGAATCCCATTGGTTAACTTGTTTAAAATTTTTAGAATAAATATCCTTACCAATTGCAAGATCAATGTTCCTACATTTCAAAATATAGGCTTTTGTAGCCCTTCCAAAAGGTGAAGTTATGTCTTTCAACATTTTTAGAAAAAAAGATTCGCACGTCCTATAGTTTGTGCATTTATTCCATTTGTTGAAAAATGCTTGGATAAAATACATAAAAGAATTAAATTAAAAGAAAATTCATATTCACTTTAAAAAAAATTGTAAAGTAGAAGGTGGTACTAAATGAAAGAAGAAACAAAATAAAACTCCTCATAACTTCTATCATATTATTTGGAATCGAATGGTTTAAATTTTATTGAGTAGGTATCAATCTTTGCAATTTCAAAAAAGCAACGAATAATTTTTAGAATGTATTTTTCTGATGCCTTGTTTTGACATTGAAATTGGAAAAACTTCTAACTTTTGCAATAGTTATCAAAATGACATCAAAGAAAGCTTCACACATAGATCATGATGAGTAGAGATGGGCCCTTTATGGTCCATAGTTCCTGCCGGCTCTTCAAAGCTTATTTCCTGATGAAGCAGCCCGCTTTCTTTATTTTTGGCCCTCCCTGTAGCAACATGGCAGTACCCACCCACCCTATTTTAGGGCTGAACGGTGAATAGTGTGGCCCATCACTGACTATTCATTAAATTCTTTGAATTTGGCCGTCTTAAAGCCTTGGGATGCGTGCCGGTTTCATTAGTAAGTTAGTGGGAATGATTTATCAAACAGTGATAATTTTATGAATTTTCTTTGCCAAAGTGACGGAATTTCATAGGGGTCAGTTTTTTATTAGGATTTTTTTCTTTGAAATAAATTGATTCTTGAATAATCCTTCACGTAGGGAGAAACTCACATGTGCATGATTTCGGAAGACATTTTGCCCCTAATTATCACTAATTTTGATAATACTGAGTAGATGATTGAAATTAACTATAGAAGTTCTACACTAAATAGTGAAATTTGGTTGCCCAAATAATCAACCCCTAAATGGTTTTGACTATGTTTTCACCAAAAATGTTCCAAAACTGCCATTTCTAAGACAAGTACCAAATTTTAGAGAAAAAATCATTTTTTGACACATGTAATCATAGGATCTTGTAGAATGTTGGTTCAAAAAGATGTGGAAAAAATTTCAGAATTTTCCACCATGGAGATTGCAAGATATTAGCGTTTGAATTGGCAAAAATCATTTTTTTCACCTTGCGAAAATCCGGGCAGCTGAACTTCTTAAGGTCACATTTGTATGAAAAAATGTCCAAAATGGTGGTTACTCTTTGAATTCATTCTTCAAGGCGAGTTGGTTACATGCTTGAAAAATTTCAAATCATTTGGAATTGTATAACATATAGGAAAAAAATAGAAAGTAGAAAGAAGTAGAAAACGACTCAAAATACTAAATTGTAAACCATTTATTGATGGAATTGAAACGTGTCAAATCCAATGGTTAAAATATTGAAATAAACAATTTACACATTTTTATTTTATTTTTTTCCAATAATATTAAAAATTGAATTAAATAATGGATTTCAAACTTTTTTGTAGAGCAGAGATTCTATAACTACCCGCAAACTACTGCCTCAAACTAAAAATCCTCATAACTTTTGGCTCGATGATCAAAATAGAATGATTCAAAGCTTTCCACTTATGTATAAATCTAGAGAACCAATTTCAAATTTTTATATTAAAAAAATGTAATTTTTGAAGAAGTTTTTTGTTTTGTCCAAACTGCTCGCCGAGCAATGAAAACAACATATCATAAAATAACTTTTGAACTATGTAGTCAAAAGTTAAGAAAATTGTTGGGCCCTAAAGGTACTCCTTGGGCACATGTTGTGTGAAAATTTCAAAGAAAAAAAATGATAACTCCATTCGTAGTGAGCTAGCCAAAATCGCTATGTTGCCAGAAAAAGCAGTTTGAGCATCAATTGCCTTAATCCATAAAGGACCAAACTGCATTTTATGGCAACATAGCAATTTTGGGCAGCTCACTACAAATGAAATTTATCTATTTTTTGGGGTTTCCCAAAGTTCAAAGAAAATCACATATCATGCAATAAATTTTTAGTCATGTAGTCAAAAGTTATGAAAATTAATTGTTGTTCCTTAAAGTTACTCCTTGGGCACTTGTTGAGTGAAAATCTCATAGAAAAATAGTAAAAAATCCATTTGTAGTGAGCTGCCCAAAATTGTTGTGTTACCAAATAAAACGCAGTCTGACCCTTTAAAGGTAACCTCGAGAAAGTTACTTTACAAACCATCAAAGTCAACAAGTATTTCTATAAATATTTTCATTTGTGCACATCTAGATTCATGAGTGCATTTGATACTATATAAATATCTCATGGCATCATAGAGAGAAGTTATGTATTCTAATTGGCAGCAAACATTTGAATTGTTGTAAATGCACTACTTTCTAAAGGGATGACAATGGGTCATCTTACCTTAACTCATAAAGGACAACATAAATGTTTGTTGTCCTTTACATGACTTTGGGTAGGATTGTAGGATGAATTTTTTTTTTCCATGACCATTCTAGGGTGGAGTTGTTTGAATGCATTTTTGGTGAATAGTACTCCATATTGCATGTTTCCTCATTGTGGTATGAAAGACTTTTCTAAAGAAGAAGATACTCAGTCCATTAATCACCCTTGTAGTGTATTTTGGCCAATTCCCCTTGCTCTTTACTTTTGATGTAAACGGTTTACCCTTACAAATGGTTATCTCATATTCAAAGAACAAAATGAAGTTTATCAAGTTTAGACTTTATTCCAGTATTGACCTATCATATTGTATTATCAAATAGACTTGATAAATTTCGTTAATTTCATTATTGACCTACCAGATTGACCTATATGATTGATCTATCATTTCATTAGTTGACTTATCACAATTTTTTTGAGTGTCTGAGTGAGGGGGTGAGTTGACCCCGGTCGTCCTTTTAGGGGTTAACTCAGACAAAACCAAGAGCATCCCCATTGCGCACCTGGCCAAAAGGGGCGGGCGAGCCTCACTTGTTGGCGTGTCCAATGAGAGTCGGGCCTTCTTTTCTGGCAAGCACCTTAAGGTAGGAGGTCCACAAATGGAGCGGTTTCTAAAATGGAATAGGCTTTGGAGGTACATTTTGTACTCTCCAATGTACAAACAATCTACATTTGAGGAGGTAGTCCATTTTAGAGCCCATTAAAATGCACTTCTTTGCAACTTCAAAAATTCATAATTAATTCCACAAAGCTCCAAAAAAATATAAAAATGACTTGGGTTAGGTGCCAATTCCACTTGTCTTTCAAGGAAAATTTACTGAAAATTATTTCAAGCAGTTACACCTTGCTAAAATTCAGCTTCAACCTTTAGATGGGCCATTTATGGACCTCCTACCTTATTGCAACTTTGCCTCAAGACACAGGAAGCAAGTCAACATGGCCTCCAAGAACGCCACCTCATGCGTACAAAGATCGGAGAAGTATTAAATGTCCCTAAATTACCTCAAAATATGTGAAAAAGACAAAATCAACCTATACCTAGCCATGGCCAAGACTCCCCATTTGGCTATTTAGTCTCTACAATTGGCCGTTGTCGGCCAACTTTTTGGCTTTGCCATGTGTGCCATGGGAGAAATAAATGGGGCCAGGCCTAGCCAATTGCCGGGTTGCACCTTTGGCCGTGTGCAATGGGGATGCTCTAAGATACATGGTTCTACCAACTAATTTTCTGTCCAAGTTTGACTCTAGCTGGAGTTTGACTCTCGAGCAGGGTTTTTTTTTTTGAAAAAGTGACAGGATGGCGATCACTTAAAATTTGGTGAAGCATTATATTTTCTCATACTTCCATCTTTTGGACCAAAAAACACTTTTCAATCAAATTCATACATTTTTTTCATCCAAGTTTGGCAATTTCATCCATATTTTCAATAGAAATGAAAAAAAATTGGTGAAAAAAGATTACTTCAATTCATCTGGTCAAAAGTGAACATTTATTTTGAAATGGTGCAATCTGGTACCACAGTGCCAATAAACTAAGGATTGTTGATTGGAGTGTGGAGACTTGAGAAAAATGGATTCCGTCAACCCAATTTACGCCTTTGGCCAGGCAACTCTGGGGATGCTCTAACGTAGTATGCTCTAAAAGCGTCCATATCCTTGTCATTGTTCCTATAAATAGCTGTAGAATGGATATGAGGTGATCCTTAACCATTAAAGGACCAAACTGCATTTTTTGGCAATACAACAATTTTAGGCAACTCACTACAAATGGAGTTTTCATTATTTTGGACACTGAACGTCTGTGGCATCCTTTTTGAGTTAATCCAAGAAGGATGCCGCGGACGTTTAGTGTCCGATGGATGACAAAGTATATTTCCGTGTTGGACAGAAGTGCAACTATTCATCTTCGTAATTTTGTGAGGAAAGGGGAGATCTTCTACAAAATATATATATATATTTAATTTCTTTTTTACTTTATCAAATGGCCAAAGCCATTGCATTAAAACCAACGAGCCAGAACAACCGCCAAGTCCAAAGACTGGCCACACAGAACCAGGCAAACTTGACAAACTTATTGAGAACTATTGAAGCAAACACATGGGGGCCTACTTTTGTTCCAAATGATAGGCAAATGAGATCTATAGGCCAGGATGGGAGAATGAAGCCAAATATCGTCAAATTTTTTCCATATCTCCTGAGCCTACTGGGAGCAACGATGGGAAGCAATCTTCTACAATACTTTGACTTCAAATGAGTTCTTTTGAATTTTTAATACCCATTGTTTCTATGGTTTCAGAAATGATGATTTCCACAGGGACCCCCCGCGTCCTTCTAGGGTTAATGGCTGCAAGCCAGTCAAAGCCCCCTATCTATTCTCCAATGAAGGAGGGAGGGATCAGTGAGATCATCTCGCTTTTATTTTGTTTTTTACAAAGTGCCACAGTGGCAATATTAAATATTGCAGTGGTGCTCCAAATTACAACATTCACATATTGGATGTATAATACAATTTCCATCCACAATTTGTCAATTTCATCTAATTTTTTTTAAAATTCAAAGTTGTTTGACGATTTCATCCAAGTTTTTTGACATATTTTTTGACATTTTTTAGCCAGATTATTTCTTCTAGTGCAATCTGGCACCAAAAAGCCAAAAAGCGCCCTGCTGAGATCCTTCGTCTTATTGGATTAATTTCTGCAGTTGTCAATAAGAAAGTTGGAAGCACAACACCGAATAATATAAGTTACTGGCTGGGCTCACAAATATTACTGAAAATTTGCTGTCATTGGATGGGACTGCAGTGGGTATTAAGGTAGGAGGTTTTAAAAGTGAGCAGGCTCTAAAACGGAGCACCATCTTAAATGTATACAATTTGTACATGTTACTTTTTCATAGCCTTCAACAATGTACAAGCTATGTACATTTTAGGAGGTGCTCCACTTTAGAGCCCTATGCCACTTCAACTTCAAAATTTTATTACTAATTCCACAAAGCCAAAAAAAATATGAAACAACTTAAGATGTCAATTTTACTTGTCTTTTAAGGAAGATTTACTAAAAAATATTTCAAGATGTTTTACCTCCCCAAAATTTAGTCCAAGATCTTAGATGCTCCATTAAAGGACCTCCTACCTTACACCATTTCTCCATTATGGTTCACAATCAAAGTGCTGGTAAGGTGGAAGCACCCAAAACTGTCAATATAAGCAATTCAGCATAGTTGGAGGCACCTTTTTCTAAAATCTGTATTTTAGAAGTATTAGTGAGAGTGAAAATCATGAATATTGAAAAAAAAAATAGATTTTTGGATGTCGTATGTAATTTCTACGACTTTTCAAAGTGCAAGTTGCCTAAACCATTGAATCTGTCCCATAGGCGGATCTAAATCTGAAATTTGCAAAAAATCAGCAGTTAGGGGATCAAAATTAAGTATGTGTCCTTCAAATGTGTCAACCAATCAGATTTAAGCTTTTGTAGGATACATTAACCAAAGTCTAGGGACACAATTATATGAGTCTAGGGTACAAGAATGGGAACAAGTGCGCTAATGGGTGCTTCTACCTTAAGTTAAGTTAGTCTGTCCTTGAAGCAATCTTTCAATCCTTAAATGTCACGCTGGTCATTGCAGAAATCATTTGTTTTTGTACCGTGTGAATTGTTGGCTCAAAAAAACGCTAAAGCACTCATTGGGAGTTGATGATCTACTATAGATGTTCTTCCCTTTTCACACAAAATTTGGAGGATGAATAGTTGCATTTCTATCTTGCATGGAAAGATTCTTGGTAATTCATCGGCCGGAAAACGTCCTCAACATTGTTTATGGATTAAACTTGAAAGGATGTTGGGTCCTTGTAGAAATCATCATTTTTGAAACCGTGGGAATAACTGGTATTAAAAAAACCCAAAAGAACTCATTTGAAGTCAAAGTATTGTAGAAGATCTCTACTATCCAAAACTAAATCCAAGGTTGAATAGTTGAATTTCTATCCTGCACAGGGGAATGTCTTGTCATTCATTGGACACTAAAAGTTCGCAACGTCCTTAATTTTTGGGATAAGAGCTAATTGCATTTGGAACAATTTGAAAAAAAATTCAGTAATTTTTTGTAAAAAAGAAAAAATGGCCAATTGGCATCCATCCCAAGTGGTTACATTATTTTTTTTGGCCCTTTGTTGAATTTCTGAAGTTGAAATGCAAGGGTCACCACCAAAAGTGACTTTTAAAATGTGCACTATTGGTACATTGAAGGTATCAAAATGTACCTTTGCATGAGTGGTTGCTTTTAGAGCAAGGTCACTTTTAGAGCACCATACCTTATTGGTATTGTTTGTGAAATTCACCAAACAATTGTTTTTTGCTCAAACAAGGGACAAAAAAAACACTACATGTTCCAAAGTCACCGCAAGCTCTTTTATACAAACAATGAGAGTTGAAGGATACTCTAAGGCAACAAATGGAAGTTGAAGCATCTTTTACTTCAAGGAGGGCTGTTTAAAAAAGTCTACTAGCATGTGTAGGTATTCTAGGCATTTACATCAAAATTTCATAATTTTCACCAATAAACTACTTGGGATAGAAAAATGGTGGTCTTAGGTGTACTTACTTCAATTTTTCCTTTAAAACAAAGTTACATGGAATTTGCTTTAAAATATTCATGTCCAATGAAATTTTAGGATTTTTTGGTAGTAATTCAATCCTAAAAAACAACTAGGCCATACAAATAATCCAATTCTTGTCATCAATTCATTTTTGTCTTCATCCTCATCTACCCAAATTATGGTTGTCCTTTGAATGGTCATTTAGTCCTTCAAGGGTTAATTGAACAGTTTTTTAGGTGTTCAACCTCTAACTCTTCAAATCAATTGAAAGGTTGTGTCTTGAACAATGTTTTATTTTTATTTTTCCTCCTAGAAGCACTACAACATTGATAGTGTATCATATTTGACAATTTTTATTGCAATCATTCCCCATTGCAATACAACACCCCCTTCCTAGCTCCAAAATTAAGAGCATCATTTACCAAGAGTCTCTACTTCTCCTTCACTTAATATCATCACTCATGCTCTCAATCATTGAGTTCCAAACCAAGATTAATCATTTTTTCACTGTGGATGGCACCCTCCCTCAAAGCACACAAAACTTGTAACATTTGTTGCAGAGAATAGAGTTTATTGTAAAGTGAACATGAATTTGTAGAAGGGGTGTAAGAGGAAGGTTTAACTAAGAATAGTACAAAAGAAACACAACAACAAATTCCATTATATCCTAGTTTTGGTGCTTGGCAAGGAGTTTTGTAATGTGTTTTTCTCAAACAAACTCTTGGTACTTCATTGCACACACTTTACAGTTAACCCTAATATGCATGGCTCTTTAGTGATAATCAATGCCTAGGGTTCTTTTTGATATGGCTACCTCTCATTTGAGATGAGCTAAAAAATACACGTGTATTTAGAATGAGCTCAACAAGAATATTGTGATGGAGGTTGAACTCTTCCTATTCAAAATAGTTTTGTGTACATTGAATGCAAGGAAGCTTAAACGATAAGATTGCTATTCCAAAAGCTAGCCAATGCTACACTAAGTCAAAGTCTCTTGTAGTTATTGTTTTGCAACTGGGCCACATATTTCTACAAAAAGTGAGGAACTAATAGGTAAATAGTTTTAGTATCATAAATAAAAAATCCAAGAAGTGGAGAAAGTGTGTGTAGTGGAGGTTTTACATGAATTAATCATGTAGATAGTGGATTTAAAACCCATTATTGTTTTCAAAAACCATGGAAAATAAAAAATGTAGGGAACACAAAATGGGATACCAACATGGGGAGCACCACCAAAGCAAGAGGCACCACCAACACCACAACCATGAACATAAGTCAAGTGATGATGTATTTGTTGAGATGAGCCGGGCCAAATATGAAGTTGCGCATGTGCTCGTGTTGAAGCAACGAGTGAGAGATTTACGAGAGCGAGTTGAGGTGCTAGAGAAGCATGCACATGAAGAGAKGGTGAAGCATAATAAGCTTGTGCTACGGGAGCTTGTGAAGGAGGCTCGCGCACAAATTGTGGAGGTAAACGGCCTTGCTATGCCATCGTCCAAGCAAAGTTGGAAGTATTGCTTGCATTCCTTGAGTCCCTTGCAGTTGCAACGGGCAAATGTGAACTTGAAGTTGTGGCCGGAGCTGGTGGAGATTCTCAGTCCTTCCACCATGAAACTCAATGATTGGGTCCATGGGTACAATACTTGGCATGCAGCTCAAGTGATTCAAGGCATGGATGAAGCTATACAAGGCACTTGGGGGGAGTTGTTTAAGGTGACACACCATGGAGAGTCTTTTGAGAATTATTCCTCCTTGGTGGAGCCTTTCATGGCGGAAAATGAGCTTATAGATCAAGAGTAGTAAGTATAGAAAAAGAATAAAGACGTACAGAGAGAATCCATAATAATATATTGTTTTTCACTTGCGATATAACGGTCTCTACCATTGAAGTGTCAAAGCCTAGGCCACTATTCAAGCACTAAAAATATAGGATGAAAAAAAAAGAATCGTCCTAACTAGAATCAAAGAGGTGTGTCCACTTCACCCTTTTATAGATCCTTTAATTTTTCTTCAAAACTTGAGAGTTTTCACATGGAAGATTGTTAATATGATTGAGAATGTTATGTTTGGATGTTACTTTAGTCCATACCAAGAGTTAGAATATTATGCTATTGTCAATCTTCAAAAATTCAATCATATGGGCAAGCGTGCATGCTATGAATGTGAAACACTGGCATTGATAAATTGACATAATTTAAAACAGTGGATAGAATTGGCACCACTATTGAATAATGTAATGTCCACAACTCCCACACAAATCTTTATGTCAATGCAAGATTTTGAAGCTCATGTGGAAGACTCAACGGGGACATGGGATTCATGGCTCCTATTAAATTCCTATTTAAAAATAAAAGAAGGCATTTATAGTCTATACTTGGAATATATATAGACAATTTTGGATTCTTTCAACTGAAAAAATGATACAATGATTTATATGAAGATCATCATATGATCAATCAATTGTACCATTTACCATTAACCCTTGAAGGACGGACCGGTGGCCGTGGAAATCATGCATTTTGATACCGTGTGACATCATCTCCTTTGAAAAAGCTAAATATATTCATTGGAAGTCAAAGTCCTAGAAAAGATCCCCCCTTTTCATTCCTAATACTGAGGATGAATGATTGCATTTCTATCCTACAAGGAAAGATTCTTTGCCATTCATCAAACGCAAAACTTCCTCGGCGTAGTTTAAGGGTTAAAATTGATGTCATGAAGCTTATGTTGTCTCGATGGTTGAAATGAGAAAAATTAGAACCTATAAGGTAGGGATACAGGAATGCGCCAAGTGCCTACAACCTCCACTTGGACAAATGTCCTCATTATGTAAATCTCCTATATCAACATGTATCTATTGTTATAGAAGCAATCATAGAAAATCTCCTATATCAACATGTATCTATCGTTATAGAAGCAATCACAGAACATCTACCAAAAAACCTTTGATTTCATATAAATTTGTATATAGTATCCAAAGGGGGCATTCTTTGGTGCATTAAAATATCTTTTCATTTGCCGATTAGAATATAATCATTTGGGACTAGCCTAATAATAGAAGTTGAGCCACAGTAGAAAAATGATACTTTTATGTGTCTTCACTCCTTAATGCTTGATGATATATTGGCTCTATACCCAAGGGGAAGGTTTCGCATCAACAAAAAAAACCTACAAAAGTTTGAAGAGCTATCTTACTTTGAAAAACAAACCAAAGCTTTTGTACCAAAGGGAAGGAAGCTTTGCATTGACAAAAGCTACCCTACAGAGGTTTGAGCTACTACCTTACTTTGAAAAGCAAGCCAATGCTACAAAGACAACCCTTTGTAGTGTAGCTACTTATTCAAAATATGTTGATAACTTGAGCAAGTTGAACTAATTCTAAACTTCTAGTTCCTCTTATCACAAARAAAGCACCTCAAAGAATCTTAAGTTGGTTACCRTTCAAAGTTATGTTGRTCAATACTAKAAAAACWWGAGCATTAACAATAGTGAACTYGAGCACCGACAAGTRAAARGACRAGCAAGTCCGTAGAGGAGCAACATAGGCAGGAGAAATGATGATGATTAGGATACTGTCTGCGCAATTGATCTTATTGACTAATGAAAGCATCCCAATGTGAAGGGTTTGACAGCGAGCCTGCCTCCACACTGTCGACCCTGAGCAAACCAGAAATGGCTGATAACACGGTGGTGATGGGGGCAAATGAGTTGCTGATTCCTACATTCTTCCTTCAACCCTTGCAAAATGTAAGGTTATGGTACAAAATTCTGATAGTTAGCAGCTTTTGCCAGTGTCTGCACATGAATGATACATCTAAATGTGTCCCTAGCAGTCATCAAACCCATTCCCTCAGTCGTGTTGTGACAGCCCTTTGCTGGAGCTCACAACGCACAAATGACGGGACTGCTTCAACAGAGTCAAGGCTGACTCCATCCGCTCCAGTTTCAGTTCCACGTACACAGCCGCCAGCAGAGCCGTGGGGTTGGAGGGCGACAGTCGTTGTGCTTCCTGCGCTAACCGATGTGCTTCCTGTAGATTCCCTTGCATTGCATACACAGCGACGAGGTTTATGTAGAGTGATGCTCGCGCACTTGTGCCTGTCAATCTTGCAACACTGGCAGCGTCGCCTAAAGCACCAATAGTGTACGAAGCGCTGTCCTCACCGTCCACACTCGCTTCACTGTTGTCCCCACTTTTCCACTTGAGGCTGCTCTCCTCTTCCGTACCTGAGTTCGTCGGCTCTGCTGTCGTCTCAGTCAAGCAGGTGGAGAGGTGTTCCAGGGCTTCCTCAGGTCTCTCCAGCTGACAGAGAGCTTCAGCTGCATACACATGACCAAGGAGCATGTAAGGTCTGGCACAGGAAGGCTGGCGCAAGAGCTGCTCTGCGGATCGTAGAGCGCGTAAGGGGTGACCCACTCCCAGTTGGCAATACGAAAGCGCTGCAAGAGCCCACATCCGTAACGCAGCCGTCTCCTGCACCTTGTGCTCCTCGAAAGCCGTCACAGCCGATAAGAGGCTTTTACTGTCCTTGGGTTCTCCAGTTGGACTGTTTCCTCCCTTGGAATCCACGCCTTTCGAACTCGGCGTGTCGTCACCGTCCCCAACCTCAGCTGCCGTCACCGCTGCCTCGGCCGCAGCTTCTGCTGCTCTTGCGTCACAGCGGTCGAAGAGACACACCGCAATCTGTAAACACTGGATGGCGAAGGAGAGGGAGAGCTTGTGAGACTTCCCAGACACAAACCACTTCTCACTACCATCTGGTACCTGTACATCTCCCTCTGACTCATCCAGGTTCAACCCCAGTGCGCCATTYAATAGCGTTGGGTTCAAACTCCCTCCAGGCAGCACCAAACGACGCCACGCTCCATCACCTACTATGGTAACGGCTACTTCTCTCTTTGATGTTGTGGTGTTTTCTAGAAGACCCTTCTCCAAGGCGACAATGCAACACTCCGCGAGTCGCAGCCATAGCAGAGGCCGGTTATAGTAGAGAGCGGCAGCTTCCTGTAAAGACAGAGATCTGATTAGCTGGTGCCCAAAGATTAGCACAGCAGGAGGATAACCTCCTCTAAATCTTTAAATTAAATATGCGTATATGAAGTGCCAAATGGCCCAAAGTGACTGCTTCCATATCTTTAGGAGCTGGAATAAATCATAATGGAAGCTTCCAGAAAGGAAATCAAATGTACCAGTAGAAAGAAGAAATCATACCCTACACATCTGAACAAATGAAATATGTTTAGAAATATGTTTTGAAATGCTGSCTGTAATATCTACTTTTTAGCTTGGGTTATAAAATGCTCAAAAAAACGAAGTTAGTAAAATATACTCTTACAATCGGACAAATTATCACACCTGGAAACAGCGAGAAGCCAGAATAGGGTTCCCACACGATAGCTGCTGCAACCCTGCATTGTAAACGATAGGTAACGACCTGTCYTGTGAAAATGTTTGCACAGACAAAGAATCGCTGCGCTCTGATGTTGCTTGGAGTGCCTTTCTAAAGTAAAGCGCTGCAACTTGATCTTTTCTTAGTCGATGATGAATACACCCGAGGTTGGAGAGTAAAATCCCTCGCATACCTGGATCAGCTCGCCCTATACACATGGTCAACTGCTTGATGGCTTTCCGGTAGTTTCCACGGGAATACTCCAGCTGGGCCTTCAGAAGCAGCGCTGTCACATTCTCTCGAGAAAGGTTCAAAGCAGACTTAATCTCTCTCTTGGAAGCCTTCAAATTTCGTGCAGAGAGAAACAAACGAACTCTGTACAGATGCAACAGCAGTTTTACATCCACTGGTGGAATGGGCTTTTCCCGTGCAGCAATCACCGGCGTAATTGTTGCTCTATTCTGACTGGGATCTATCTCTAGAGACCCAAGCACAACAGGATCCTCCTCTAAAACTTCATCAGATGAAGTCCTTGCAAGGTTTTGCTCGGTACTGGTTATAAGTAATTCGGTCTCCGAAGGTGTAGAACTTGGCACAGTAGGTGCTGCATTGGAAGTCTCTACGGGCGGCAACAAGTACCCAAACGCCTTTTCCATATACTGCAAAACTTCCTGCATGTGCAACAAAATTCATGTCAAAATGACATACATCCAAAGATCCACTTAAAAATAGAGAAAGCACCTTATGTCGGCTAATAATCAGAATGTTCACATCCTTCCACGCACCTTAACTTGAGCAAGCACCTCTAGCAGCTTCTGAGGGTTGGTACAGCCATCCCGATAGTACTCCGCAACAGCAATATTGTGTCGAATCTGCTCCAGCAACGACACAAGAATGATAAGAGACCAGAAACAGCGCCATCAAAAGGGGGACATGCCCTAGACCTTGAAACGAAAAACCTGTCCCATATACACAATCCATTATGTAAGAAATGACACAACGTCCTTCCTCCTTCCGGCGAACCTTTGGTGCAGAAAATTTGATTTTCATTCAGCAGTCGATACGTCTTTCGGAGTTCTAATGAGGGATTTTTCATGCCCGTGTCCTCCTACAATCGAGATCAACTCCACTCCAGGACACAGCTGTTCTCTCCTGACTTTCCAATTACGTCGAACCCTTTGTTTCCCGAGGCAATGCAGGTATCCTGATTGACCTCATCATGGCGCAATCAAGTGCACTCAAGCSTGTTTAATCTTACCACCTACGGTCCCAGTTMTTTCACTATGGCATGGTTTGAATGAGCTACAATCRATGGTAGTRTGGCAAGTGAGCATGAMATTCTAGAACGCCATTTTAGAGAAGGTCAAAATGAAGATGATGGAGGGTACAMCAAAATTTGTAAATACTATTGGTTCCAAAATAATCTACACCCAGACCTCTTCAATCTTGCCACCTGGGGTCCCAACTTCTTCGCTACGACATCGTTTCGCCGTGCGACAAGCCTACTATACTGTGGCAAAGGTACAAAATAGTCTAGAATGTCATTTCAGACACCGTCATAGTAAAGAGGATCGAGTGAYAATGTCAGAACCAATGTGAGAASYACCACGCATATATCTCTGCCATAATAAAACCGCAAAGACTAGGTCAAACCTCACCCCGCTCAAAACCCTAACCCCGAGTCCTCTCGAAAATGCAGTCAATCGAATCACACTAGGTTTCCCACCTCGCGTCCCTTCCCCTCCACCACAAACCCTAAAAAACCCTCTCCCTCAGTCACCCCACACTCTGATCGCGTCATTCACGACACCCAAACCCCGACACACATTTCACTAAATAGACACCGATATCTACCCCACAACCATCTTCTTACCCTCCAATCCAAGAAACTAAGACCCCAACCCCTCGAAACCCCAATCGCAAGGCGCGACTGCTAATGCCCTAATCGCAGCAGACCCCCAGACCCCCACCTCTGGATCCTCCTCATCGCACAGCTAGTGCGGAACAACCAAAACGACCCCACGACTGATTCGACCCCGCCACACATTGCACTAAGCAAAACCACCAAACCACCAAAGCCACGAAAACCCAGAAAATCGCCCGAAAACCCAARACGGAGCCCTAWTCGCGCACCCACMCACCTTGGGATCCTCGTCATTGTGGAGCTGCAGCTGGTGCAGAATGAGCAAGCACCCTTGGTAAGAGCGCGWGTGGAAGAGCTGCGCGGCCTCCTTGGCTAACCCTGCAACAGTCGACTGCGGCCTTGCCTGCGAAGAAGGCGAAGCGGAAGAAGTGGAGGACGAGTTTGAGAAGCTGCTGCTATCGTCCGATGGCGTGATTGTCGAGATTGTTGCTGTTGTTGCTGTGGCAGGGGCTGCTGCCATTGCTGGGGAAGAAGGCTGAGGCTCAACCTTGCTCGTGCCGTCGCCGCCATCGCCCTCCATGCTGGGACCYTCCGCTTTCGAAGCCGAAGCCAAGCATGGATCGGGGGCACCACTGGGAAGAAGAAAAGTCTGCCACCGCAAGGAGCAAAACGCGCCTTGCTCACTCGTTTGTTGTTTTGTTGTGTTGGGCGCTCCGCCCGTCGGGCTCCCGACGGAGGTCGCGACGGACTTGCGCAGGGGTGCGAGACGGGTCGACGAATGAATTGGGGGAGGTCATCCTGAGTAAGTGGATGATTTGACTATTCTTCATCCGAGTTCGAATTTGCAGCCGGCGGGGGGATGGAGTTGACTGGGTGTCCCGCCATTTATCATTAACCCTTTTATCGCCTTATTTTTGGGGTGATTTTTGCACATTTTTGCTTATCTACTAGAGTAAATGTACACGTATAGTGTATGTCACAATTTCATTTGTCACGTGGACACATTTCCATTCATTTTTTTCATCCACATTGTGGAGTCTACAAGAGGAATCCGTTGCTACAAAGTTTGATGTTGCAAATTATGTAATAGGAGGTACTAATATCTTTGCAAGTACATGCTTTTTTACCTTAATTTCATCAAATTCATCATACTCAAAGTGTGATAAAAAAAAAATTTAAGTATCAGTTTGGTCAAAAATAGACCTTGAATCTCTGCGTGTTCCATCCAAAATGTGGGATATTGGAGTGATAAAAGGTTAAAGGTTGGAAAGCCTCATTTAAATGGCAATATGTTTTATGATTGATATCGTAAGTGTAAAAATTGATAAATATGGTAGTATTGAAAGTAATCATTCATGTTGAGCAAGATCCAATGTTACATAGCACTCCTAATTTGAATCATTATTGTCCTTCTTGACACTTTTGAAAAGTTGTAAAACGGTTACATTTGTTACTTTTAGGATTTTGTATTTGAGCATCACAAGGCATAGATATTAAAGTGACATCCAAAAGAGAATATGTAAATTGTTCAATCCAATGATGTATATCTTGCCATATTTTTGTACATAATTGTGTTTTAGTAGTCAAATGCAGTACTATGTACATCTTTCTAGGGACCTTTAAGGATAACCTTCCATTCTTTTGCTTTATCTTTGCATAAATAAAATATTTCCATCAATTTGATCAAATTAGTTGTAAAAAAATCATCTCTCAAAGATGCAAGAATTGCTTGGGAGGAATGAGAAAGTATTTGGATGGAACATTGGTTCAAAGTACAAATTGTATTCATTGTCTAGAATATGAATGTCTTAGTGCTTAGGATTTAAGGTTTCAAAGAGAACAATTTTTACTTATTGAGTATTCTATTTGTATGGTTTTGTAGTTGGACTTGATCAGGTTTAGATGTTAAAATGACATCAAAATTAAAATATGCTAATAGTATTGAATTATCAATTCAATGGTGTATGTTTTGCTATATTTTAGTACATAAATTGCAATTTAAGGAGTCAAATATGGCACCATGCACATGATTCTCCACAAAATTCCTCCTAGATTATATTTAGGACATACGTTAATCATTGTATCTTGTAGGATAAATGAAGAATTTTTGAAGATGATTCATTGTCCTTTCAAGGAAAAAACCAACATTCAAACCATTTAGTCATTTTCAATAATCAAGTAATCATGGAATCCTACTATTGATACAAGTCTATTGCTTAAATGAACTAGTCCTGGCAACACAAAATGCTTGAACTTCCATTATTGACTTCCAAGACCTCTCAGCTTCCATTGGTTACTCTTTAACCTATAAAGTTCCAAGACCATTTTTCTGTCAAAAAACACTCAAATCTACATATTTGTTGCATTCATCCTAAAACACACAAAAAAATGATTTTTTTAGAATCTAACTATAGGATCTTGTACTACACTTGTCTCAAATCATGTAAAATTTTTGTGATGTTTGATTGTACAGATTGAAAGATTTTAGCGTTCAAAGTGAAAGAAAAAGTTTTTTTCTCATGAAGATGCTCTAATTGCTAGCAAAATATGAAGCCTCATAACTTTCACATCACTAATCCAAATGGAATGAATCAAAGCTTCCCATTCAGACCAAAAAATAACCTATGAGGAAAAAACACTAAATTTTTTTTTCATTTTTTTGTGGACTTTTTTTACTGCCTGCTCTCCCCTGTTTTGAGGTTATTGTGGCATAACTTTTTCTCCTGGGCATTGATTGAAATAAAAATTATATTTTCAAAAAGCCAATAAATTTTTCTATGTTATTACAAAGTTTCAAAAAGTTTCACCAAAAATTGAGCTCATAGGAACCTTCCTAAAATCCATTTTGTCCCCCGTAGGGACAACATGACTTTAGGGGTTAAAAGTGACTTATGACAATTCTAGAGACTTCATAAATTCAATTTGAATTTGGATTTAGGTGTCTTCAAACAAACCACATGTGTGCCTTGTGCCATTGTCATAGTCAAAATACAAGTAAAAGTAATTTCTTAATTTCTTAATTCATGAAAAATCCAATAACTTTCAAACCATAGGTCCAAACACCATAAAACAAAGTTTGAGCACCCCTCCTCATCGAGGGCCTTCTAACAATACCAAAAAGGGATAAGGGCACACAATTCTGGAGATCTCATTGTAACAAACAAACAAAACAAACAAACAAACAACCTCAAGTATAGATGTTCATATCATGTGCTACAATCTTAAGATTTGATGTGGAGTTGTCCAATATATATAACATTATTCAACAAGGCAAAAAGACTTCTCTAATAAAAGGCAATGCTAGATATTACTTGGTTGTCAAATGTTAAAAAAAATCAACAAATCAAKAATAATTTGGAGAAGATACAACACCATCTTATAATCAATCATCTTATAATCAAAGCATGTGAGACAAGCATCTACAATAAAGGAGAATCTGACACTACTTGCAATAGTCTTCATCAATTATTTTCACCATATAAGTGAACAAAATTTACCTTTTTTTCAACACACCCACTGCCACTAGCTGTTGAAAAATGTCTTGTAGTTCCTAGAACAATCAACTCTCACCCTGACAGCACTGTTTYTGAACCACAGTGATCATGCTTTTGAGCTACAGCCAGTGATGAGATATCCAGAACAAAGATTTCATCAAGATGGTACAAATGTCAGAATTTTGCAGTCCAAACTCCAAAGAAYGCAACTGAGGCATGTCTCGTCTTCAGCCCTTTTATTCAATCAACCAACTCTTCAGCACAATTACGTGTATCTTGAACAAACAAAAAACCCAAATGGAAAAGATTGTTCTAAAATTTCTGGTTCAAAACTGAGAAAACAGACAGTCCRTTAGTATAACAAATTGTACTCGACCAGGGTAACCTATTTACTCAACAGGCTCAGAAACGTCAGGTATGCTCGTGTCTTGGTTGGCAGGGTCCAACCACTCAGGGTAAGGCAGGCCTTTGGACTTCAGAAAATCCACGTTGAATACTTTACTTTGATATCTGGTTCCCAGGTCACACAGAATGGTCACAATGGTGTGACCTGGACCCAACTCCTTCGCCAATTTGATTGCCCCTGCAAAATTACGGTAACAGCGCCTAATTGAGATTCATTTCTAAAACCAACCCCTGCAGATTCTTGACAACAATGTATGGCCTCAATTCATGTTTTTAGGTTGATTATGTGTTGATCTATTTTAACCACTTTTGACATTTC
Source organism: Pleurozium schreberi (assembly GCA_006891605.1). Lineage (NCBI taxonomy): Eukaryota > Viridiplantae > Streptophyta > Bryopsida > Hypnales > Hylocomiaceae > Pleurozium > Pleurozium schreberi. The sequence goes on from VACF01001630.1 coordinate 46,347, forward strand.
TTAGTTCATTCATATGGTGTCCAAGACATGCATGCTACAACAACCCTTTTGACTTCCAACAAGACCCGACAAAAACGAAGACAATTTAACAATAGGAAACAGGCTCAAATCCTTATTTGGACAATTTACATTCGATGATATTCTAATAACATTATTCACTGAGAAGTAGGTGAATGCTCTGTAAGTACCAGCAATATTGATGGCTGTTGAACCACCCATGCAGAAGCCTTCTTGCTTGAGGAGATCGTAGATGAGCGGCAATGCTTCCTCATCAGTCACCTGCGTCACCAGACATCATCAGGAATCATTTTTGTTGGAGAAGGTACAAGGCCCTGTTTTGTGGCCCTCTATCGGCCATGCATTCAGAGTGAAATCATCAATCTTGAATACATGACATTTTGGGTGTGAATGTGGCAAAAATCAAAGTTTCAAGTGGCGGTAATGGAATGACTTTGTGACCGTGATAAAATCTTCAACCTTTTCAAAAACACCATAGTATAAACTTTCACAAAGAATGTCAGTGCCACAATAAGATCTTCACATTATATACCGGTAATTCTAAAATAGATATTGTGGCCGCAAATAGATGAGCAACATGAGCATTACGGATGTACATTTAATTGGTTTCATGAGTGCCATTTAGGAGCTTATAAGGTAACAACACCCTTTTAACTAGAATAGTATCCTTCACAAAGCATTTTGCTCAAATTCAACACTAGTTTTGAGAAGGAACCAATACAAGTTAAGAGAATTATTGGGAGCAACCAATGAGAGTTGAAGCATTTTGTAGTTTAAGGATGTCCAATAAAGGGCAGTCTAGTGTCAATAGTAGGTGTTCCTATGACCTCAACTTTGAAATATCCTAGTACATTCACAAAAACACCAAAAAGCCTCAAACCAATTGCATTCACTTTTGCTTTCATTGCTAACACTATGATATGATATTTTTCTAAAATCATGTTCATAAATTGCTCACTTGAAAAAAGGTGTCTGTTTTAGGTGCTGCTACCTTAGGGTTGCRTACTTCAAAAGTTCATAACAAATCTATATTTCACTTGATAAGTAAAGTTCCGCTTCCACTCTGTCATTTTCACTTGCGTTTATTAGAGTTTAATTGCTATCATGGCTTCTTTAGATATCACTACGAAGCCAGATAGTTTATTGTGGTCATATTTAGCATTCTAACAGGGAGATTAATTGCTATATCTCAGAGACGGGAAAATTTTCCAAACCTGGCACCAGTAATCAATGTAGCCTCCGTCTTTCTCTGGAAGCCCCCAATCTGCCAGGTTGGCTGTAACTCGACCTTGTCCAATACCCTCAGAGATCTGAACCAAGGAGTCAAAAGTCTGTAAATGGGTTGTCTCATGTTCAAACTAATTTCTGCTTGGCARTTAAKTTTTGCCAAAAGTTGGATAATATGATGATGAAAAAAAAGTGATCATAAAAAATGGCACAAACAGAGAGTACGCAGCAAAAGTTGCACATACCGAAGTCCCAGAGGATTCCAACACTCCTTTTTCATAGAAGTTGTACATGCAAGCTCCCATTGGGTCTGCTACTCCAATCCTGATTTTTGCGTTTTTCTCCTTCAAGTACTGCATGTTTCACATAAATGGCAAGCAATGAGAAAGGAAAGTATGCTATTACTTGGAAGTATTCAATATGAACTCTTGCAACAAGGAAGGCAAATTCAGTCAAGGCACCTTGCCCACACCAGCCACCGTTCCACCAGTACCAATAGCACAAATAAAGCCATCCACTTTGCCATCTGTCTGTTTCCAGATCTCCGGACCTGAAACAAAAAAAAAAAAAAAAAAGGAAAAAGTTACCTCGACAAGTGTTGCACCTGCAAGGCGGAGCATRTCTTTCTTCTCCTGCAAACGTTGCGCATACAGAACACAAATGAAGTCTCAATAATGTGCAGATATTTAAGCCTAAAATTGCAAGTACCCAAAATTTACCCGAAAAGGTAGGTATAAAAGGCCAGGTGACCAGAGATGGTGTAATCACTGGTTGAATCCAACTGCAATTTCGTGCTCAATGCTGAACCAAATGCTTCGAGTGATATCTTCTTAAAAAGCTACTGTAATGAGCACGTCTCCTAACTTGAAGTATTAATTTCACAACTGACAGTCAAAAGTGCATAGCAAACRCTATAGCAATCATTAGASAGCCAAGAAGCAGTTCGTTTTTTGAAAATTCTTGCTCATGTCTAGGCCAAATCATGCAAGTGATAGCTTGTTGGAAAGCTACAAACAATGCAATYCTAACAGRTCAGTATCCATGTTCTGAWWCTCAGATCACAGCCAATTGAWATTTTCATGCTAGGTTGCAAACGATGCCAGTCGAAGGCTATATACTCCGAGTTCAGGAATTTACTAGTTCTAATGTTGACACCTTTGAAACGTGGTGCAAATTGATTAGGATTCGTAATGTGAGCATTCAGGTTCTCTGAAAATCGCAAAATTGGGCTATCATGAGGTCTCCAAACCCTAAACCCTAAACCTCAGGCTACCTCATACCTGACTTTGTGTCTTCGGAATGACGATAATTGACTTGTATCCTCTGGCATTAGCAACAAGTGCCAATCCAATTCCGGTGTTCCCAGCAGTCCCTTCAACGATCACACCTCCAGGTTTCAGCAGMCCTTTCTCTTCAGCATCCTGTACACCCAGATCCACAAAAAGATTAGTTTCTCGACTTCCAGCATTTAGACCAAGAAAACCAAAAACATTCCACATAAAGAAAGTTCCGTGTCAGSTCCTTGCCTTGATGATATACAGAGCTGCTCGATCCTTCACTGATCCTCCAGGATTCAAAAACTCTGCCTGTCACCACAACAAGCTCAGTGAGTTAACGAACTCTTAACTCACAAGTAGAAAACCCAGGAGGTAATCAACAAAACCAAAACGCGTTCCAATCGACAGAGTTTGCGTTAGTAATCGCCTCAAGTGCATTACAATTGGAGGTATTCAGGTTCTCAGGGAGGTTTCTACTAGTGTCAATCAAAGGCGCCTACACAGAACACAAGCAACAGTCTGATCTACAATAGAAAACCTAGAAACGTAGACAAACGCCTAAAACAATGTGCCAAGCAAGAAAAAGTTCCCAAACCTTGCCATAAATTTCACAACCCGTGGCTTGCGAAGCTGCATTGAGGCGGATCAGCGGGGTGTTCCCAACCTAAAAACCACATTGCAAGCACAACATTACCATCAGACACAACCCCTAATTGACAAAYAGAGCCTGAAAAAACARAAATACAAAGATACAAGCCATAGCTTCTTCCATCAAACTCTTACCAGCACCAAAAGGTGGGATACAMATTCAATCCTAATCAGCATTCCATTGTACCAATGCGTCCCAAAATACTCACTGAATCCACAAAGCCCTGGCGAACCCCCAAATCTCCAATCCGAGCTGCCGCCCTCGTCTCCATGTGGATGTGTCTCCTCCGCGCAGCTTGAAMGCAAACTCTCCTCTGCAGCACCAAACCTTCAACCCTCTCAACTACGCATCCCAAACCCTAATCCACCCAGGACAAGAACTTTTACACTATAACCCCCTTAAACTGACTGCTTGGGAGACAGTCGTACTCAAGGTCAAAATAATATTTGAATGAAGGACAATTGTGCTCCAGGGAAATTATAGCATAACAAGTGTGCATAATGCCTTTGCAAAGAGAGTCAGATTGAAGAGTTCTGAGTGTAATCCCTCCCCCACCCAATTCACGGAAGCATCATTACAAGAGAGAGAGCTTACAGGTGAGCGTTGGAAAGGGCGAGAGCARGTGAGAGCGTGCAGAGAGTTGAGCAAGGCGGGCGACTTGGTGTCCAAGAGCAAGCAAGTGCGGCTCACACTCATCGTCGTCTTCAACAGAAGTTGGAAATCCTCTGCAACTAGTATGCTCAATTCTCTTAGTTATTTTGCTCCGCAAGCTTCCGTCCTTCCTTGCAAACCAACTGAACAGTGCTGTTGTTGATTCCGTGTTCTCTGTGACTGCTGGAAGCATGAGGGAGCTTGAGGTCCCACTGAATGTCCAGATTCACGGTTTCGGATGAGTGTGAGGATATCACGAGAGTCGCTGGAGCGCTGTCGCCGGCGTCAGTCCCGCCACGAGCATCTGCGAACAGATTCCTACAACTCTGACTGTACAGTAGCTTTGGGATACGAAGGCCCATTCCCAAATCCCAAGTTCCCAACCCTCCTGGCCCCTTCTTTTATCAAGAGTTGGAATTGATTAATTTGTGGTTCCTTTTGTTACAGTAAGGTAGACTGCTGTTAAAGCGACCATTAAAATCCGGGGAGGCTTATTCTAAGATTTTAGAGGCGAATTCCCTAGCAGAATTCGGTCGATGATTCAACATGCCAATTCTGTTTGGTTGAATTGGCTTGTTCATCCCTGGTTTGAGACTTGGTCTTCTAGATGGATATTACGTGCACAGATACCTAGGCCGGAGGTGATACATACCTAGGATAAAATCGCAAAATAAGCCTCCCCATATTTTAATGTAAGAGAGCAGGCCCACAGGGTCGATTATGCCCTGGCTTGCGCAGCCTAGGCTCGCCCTCCGGGCACGCTTGCCAGGGCATAATCGTCCCTGTAGGGCCTGTTCTCTATTACATTTAAGGTTTGGTCCACTTTATTCGTAGGTTTCTGTGTACAGAAACATTTTTAGCTCATTTTTCAAAGAAAGAAAAAAGTATGTCGAACTTAGCACAAGTGGTTTCATATTTTCCAATCATTTTTGAATTACATATGAATTTTCAAAGATTTGGGACATAGTCACCTATTTGTGACCATAGGTCTTCCAAAATTTGCCCACTTGCAACTTGTAAAGAGATGGGAGGAAATGAAAGACAATGATTGGCTCTTGCAATAAAAAAGAATTTTTTCTTGATTCACTCAATGGTAAATATGGTCCTTTTAAGGATCACCTCATATCCATTCAACAGCTATTTATAGGGGATTAGGGGCGGTTTCAAGGAGACGGTCGCTTTTAGAGCATCCTACCTTATGGTTCCTTTTGTTATGCTATGGTGACTTTAGCACAACTTTTGTTGCATGCAACTCCATTCTCTGTTTTCATTCTCCACTCACAAGATTGGGGTGTCACACCTTCTTCACAGATTTAGGCTACTAACTGGTTCCTTGTTTCTCTCAATCTTTAGAGAATTTTTGTGGAGTGAAGAAGGTGTGACTACCTCTATTCTCCTCTGGTTGGGCATGCAGGAGCTTTCGTGAGCTAATTTTGTTACCTGCCGCTCCTTAGTTTCACCCCTCTAGCGCTGGCCAGGGTGAACTGATCCCCTCATTGCCCCTTTTTTTACCTTTGGGAAAAACACTGGAATTCTTTTATCTCCCATATATGAAAAAATTTGCAAATTTTGAATTCATATTTGCAATCTGAGGATCCAAATTAGTTGGGAGAGATGAAAAAATACAAAATCAATGAAGCACACAATAGGGGGCAATTCTTACATTTATCTTGTGACAAGGGCAATGAGGGGGTCATTTCACCTTGGCCATGTGGCGCTCCGCAGTTTCACATCTATTGTGGTGGCACAAGCTGCGCGCAACGTGCCTTTCAGGTCTTGTCCAATTGTCTCCGTCTTGTGTGCACATAATTCGATTCTACAACTTTTGAATCTCTCTCATCAGCGCACCAAAACGGGGCATCACACCTTCTTCACCTAGAACGGCGTCGGATTGGCTCTTGTTTCTTCTTCCTTCTTCTGCAAATCTGCTTGTTGAAGAAGGTTTGTCTACATAACATTCTTAACCAGGTGTTATACCTCCCCCTAGGTGGAAGTATACATTAGATGTTTTTTCAGCCCCGTAGGAGACTGTTTCGGGGCTGTTCCCGGAAACTGTTCCCTGCATTGTGAACCAGCGACTGCTAGTCTGAAATTTTGAATTTCAAAAAAAAAAAAGTTTTTTTTCCCAGAAATCTTAGAAAGTATAAAGAAATTGAAAATTTATATAAAAATTTATTTTTTAAATAATTAATAATTAATAATTAATAAATTTATTATTATTATTTGATGTGGCAGTCTCTGTACCAAGTCAGATTGCGTAGGTGGCAAAGTTCCCAATGTGTTCCCACAGTACGGGAACTTGTAGTCTTCTAAATGGTCCAAAAAACATCTAATGATACACTTGGGGGAAGATTTTAGTTATAATAGAAGCAATTTCATTAGCTGGGCTGGTTGTGAGAGAGTAGGTTGTAAGACTGGAGATGTCCTGATTGGTTGCTGGGGCCAGATTTTGAGGGAGCATAAGGGACCCGCTGAAGGTTCCCCTACAGGATGGACCTATAACCACTGATTCAAAGCCTTGGTGCTCATTACTCAATTTGTTACCATTTTGGAAATAGATCTGTGTGAAAAATTTTATGTTTATTTTTCAGAGATGATATTACATGTCTTCTCTACTTCACAAAAAATTTAGATTTTTTTGAGGAAAATTGATTTTCATGAGAATTTTTGAAAAAAAGTGAAGAAAAATCACATTAAATAGAAAATAACTTCATAAAATCTGAAAATTTCACCATGTGTGTACATTATAGTGAAAAACATCATGGTGTTAACTCAATTTCCATGTCATTCTATAATTAGAATAAAATGAACATTGAAATTACATCCAAAGTTTAAACTGCAATAAAATATTCAATATTATGAATTTTTCCTAAATTCTAATTGGAGTAGAATCTAGAGTAGATGGCCTTCAGCGGCAGTCCAGGGATAAGAATGTTATGTACCCCTTCTAGTAAATACTTCTTAGCGACAACGCCATCGGACAGAGCCTCCATCAGAGTTGCAGGGCTTCCGATCCCAATTGAAGAACTAGCAAACTGACCACGGCCGCTCCCATCACGAAGAAAACGATGAGGACCACGAAGAAAGCAGAGAAGCTCACTGGTAGTGCAAACGGAAGAAGGCTCAATCCCTGATTTCTCGTTGACGTGAATTCTTGTTCTAAGATTTGAAGTTATGCGGTTTTAGTCTTTACTTAGAATGCGGCGAAGGATATCCAAGGATGTCCTTCGCCGACATTCTCGGGTAAGCAGGGGTCCATGGTTTTGTTGCGGGCCAGATACCATTTCGAGGGGCTAAGAGGATTGCTTAGCCCGTGGATTTTAGAACTTCCAGTTCTGTTGTCACTGAAGGCCTCAAGGGACTCCATAGATTTAAAAAATCAAACTATCTGCCTTCATCAACAACAGCTCTCTTGCCCGAAGTTACTGAACAGATTATCMGAGCCCTGGAACACCGTTGCAAAGTGCGACTGCACTACTCAACCTCGACTGCAGAAATCGTGTCTTAGAGTGGTGAGGCTGATGCATTTGGTGTCTCTCCATGTCCTCTTGCTGCACCAGATTTGCCTGTCCGCTCGTAAAGTCTCCACTGCCAGGTGAACCAAACTTTCAGAGCATAATTCCTACCTGCAGCCTATGATCCTTTCTCTGCAGCATAGTTAAATTTTGAAGCTCTTTGCATATGTTGAGAGCCGTGGGCGTCGTGGGTGTCGTGGTTTCTCTTCCTGCTTGAATGTTTACTCAATTAGGGTTTAGCAATTCGGAGGGAAGCGCGGACAGATTTGGAAGGTGGCTGGATAACTCCAGGAGAGCGATCTTGCATGATACTTTGAGTCTAGATTGAAGTCAATGTTGCATTGGCTATGGATCCTATGGAGTCGCTTTGAGGGAGCTATTCTTTCTGAAGTTAGGGTTTAACTTCTCAATTTGGAGCGGAGAGCAGAAACCGTTGAAACGTAGCTCAAGAACTCGCGGAGATTGATTCATGTATGATGGACTGAGATCAGAGTGAAGTTAGATTACTAAGCTTGTTGCATGCATCGGGCGTTGTTCATGTGAAGCTGTTTAGGGTGATKTAGTCTCCATAGTTAGGGTTTGGCAATTTCGGTGGGTAGAGCAGACGCAGTTGCAACGGGAGCAGCATATTTAAAATGGTTGATCTCACACGATGCTTGCGTCTAGATTGAAGTCAAGTTTTTGGAAGCTCAGATTTTGGGGTTGTTCATGTGGAGATTTTGTGGTTTAAAGGGAATGGAAGTCCATATGCTATATGATAATTTGTTTGACTGAAGCTTAGTATTAACGCTCCATACGTTGGTGGTGGTTGATGCAGCGAACTGGTGAGTGTTTTTCTCTCAGAACCCTGAGGGTTGAGCGATTTGGAGGGGGGTCCAAAAAAGCAGAAAGAGATCGTTTACAGTTAGCGGGGAGCGGAAGATTTCAAGAGAGGAATTCTTACATGGAACTTATTGAAGTGAATTTCTAGTCAGTAATTTGGAAGYGGCCGACATGGGAATTATTCGTGCTGAAGGCCAGGAAGGAGCTATAAAATCAGACAAGCAATCGAACAGATTTGAAGATATTGCCAGTCATACATGATACTTTGTGTCTCTGCTGAAGTCTAGTTTTGAAGCTAGCGTTGTGTTCATTGGACGTTGCTGATGTTGAGATTAGGGTTGGTGAACCAAATTAGAATCTCTCTTCCTGCCAGGCGGTTTAGCAATTTGAAGAAGAGAACGAACTCAGTTGAAGGGAGCAGATTGATGCTTATATGCTACTTTTTCAACTCTTACTCAGGGTTTCAGAATTGCATGGATATGGAGGAGGACCTCTTTTCAACTGGCTGGGACATACACTTGAAAGGGGGCCAAAGAGTTGAGGAGATTGATTCATATACTTTTTCTGGATAAGAAGCTAAATTTCTATTTGTGGTGTTACTCTGTTCTTGAAGAGGAACCGATATAAGCTTGTAGACACTGAGCCACAAGATGTCTGCATTAATGCACCTTTTATTGCATCATAGGCAACAAACGAGAAGCTATTTGGTGCTTGGAGTTGGTGCACGGGTGAGTGAGTGTTGACTTATGACCATACGCCTGTTCTACGGAAGTACTTGGATGACTTGTGATTTGTCTGAACTGAACTACCGTGGTCATGTTAGCAACACATGCGTCTTATACATTTAGGTTCCTTGACAGCAGTATATTTGATCAATACGGTGGTACGCTTCCCCCCAACGGACAGGACGTGAACTTGGTTGGTTTGACGTTAATATTAAATATTGGTATCGATGAGTATCTTATGCTCAAACAGCTAATATTGAATATTTTTTTGACCCACTGTCGGGGATTTGTGTGACCAGGATGCCTGTGTGATCAGACTCTTCAAGTCTCCATGGCATATACACCCATGTTTATTATTTGTCTCAGCTTCCCATGGAGGAAGGAGCAGCGGATCAATTAGGTGTTCATCGTCATCAGTTTGGAAAAAACCCGATGCTTCAGGTATGTCTAAGGTGTCCGCTCTCATGAACAGAAGCGAGTGATTTTTGTCTCTCAGAAAGAACGTGAATGACATGTCTGAAGTATTTAACCGTTGAAGTATTCAGACGAAGTGCAGACAATTGATCAAGATTGGAAGGAGTACTTTGCGGATCCTTTGCAGTGGTGGGACAACAGATTTTACAAGGTATCAGTAGGAATATATCTAAGTCTACTAATTAGTTGGTGTTAGAAATTTGTGAAAAAGACATTGAGAGGTTATTTATTGCTTGTACAAGGTCCTGGGCACTTTGGTAAACAAGAAGCGTATTACATTCCGATTGGGTTTTGAATTGAATTGAAGGCTAATTAGATCACTCCAATGCTTAAGCATTTATGTTCTTTGATTGTTTTTTCATATTGGATTGTGGGTTGTTGTGTGTATAGATGAATCCCAAATCACCAGACTTCAAACACAAGGTGACCATGAAAGCGCTTTGGGTAGATGGTTGGTCAACCCCACCATGGGTGAAGGCATTGCTCAAATTGTTGACTTTAAGCAAATTACCTTCTGGTGGTGGTTATCATATCAATGATTCACAAGGGATTGTACAATCGAATAGGTAATGGCATGAGCATGAGTTGTCTCCCTTTGTGACAAGAAATTGGTACAATTGACTTGCTATAGATGATGCTCACACATTGAAGGTGGATGTAATTTGGAGTTTGTTTTGTTAGCTGTAGCGTGAAGTTTTGTGCTTGTAAGAGGTATGAATACTGCATAGCAGCATCCAAGTATTTCTAATTGATGGAGCAAGATTTTTCCCAGTACAAAGTATGAAGGGTTTGCTTATGAAGCGTGTATGGATGGATCAGGTTACCCAAGGGTAATTTTGGGAAGAGAAACACTTTGCCCGCTAGTGCAAAAGCGTCAAAGCAAGCTGTTCAAGTTAGTTGTGGGAGTATGCGCTTGTTAAGCGCAATTACCACGAGTGAAGCAATTGCTCTTTTGAAGAACCGACTACAACAGGGCATTGCAGTAGACTCGTACACCTATGTTGGAATTCTGAAACGGTGCTTGAAGCAGGAAGACCTTACGGCAGTAAAGCAGGTTCATAAGTGCACCATTGAGAGTGGCATGCAGCAGAATATATATGTGGCAACCAACCTATTGAGTGGATACATCAGATGTGGGAGACTGGAGGATGCATGCAGAGTGTTTGACGAACTTGTGAAGAAGGATGTTATTAGTTGGAACGTCATGATTGGAGGCTATGCTCAGCACAGTTGTGGTAAAGATGCCATGGAAGTTTTCAATCAAATGCGAAAGGAAGGTATGCAACCTAATGCAGTTACTTACGTGAGCATCCTGAAGGCCTGTGCGAGCCCATCAGCTTTAAACTGGGGCGAGGATATTCATGCATGTATCCGGGAGGGTGGGTTTGAATCAGATGTTCGTGTGGGGACTTCTCTTCTTACAATGTATGCAAAGTGTGGGAACATAAAGGAGGCAAGGAACACTTTTGATGAGTTGACGAGTCGCAATGTGATTACCTGGAATGTAATGATTGGAGCATATGCCGAAAGCGGGTATGGTGAGGAAGCATATCGGCTTCTTCTCCAAATGAAACGCGAAGGTTTCAAACCAGACGCAATCACGTATCTGAGCATCCTGAATGCACATGCTAGCGCGGGGGCTTTGGAGTGGGTGAAGGAGGTTCACAGGCATGTCCATGAAGCGGGTTTCGAGTCAGATGTGCGTGTGGGCAACGCGCTGGTCCACATGTATGCAAAGTGTGGCAGTRTCGATGATGCGCGACTGGCGTTTGACAAAATGGAGGAACGGAACTTGATTACTTGGAACGCGATGATCGGTGGACTTGCGCAACATGGACTTGGTTCTGAAGCATTTGAACTTTTTCTCCGAATGAAACGGGAAGGCTTCAAACCAACTGCGATCACTTATGTTAGCGTCCTTAATTCATGTGCAAGCGCAGGGGCTTTGGAGTGGGTGAGGGAGGTTCATCGCCATGCCCGTGAAGCGGGATTTGAGTTGGATGTGCGTGTGGGCACCGCGCTTGTGCACATGTATGCGAAGTGTGGCAGTATCGATAATGCTCAACTAGTTTTTGACAGAATGCAGGCACGGGATGTCGTCACGTGGACTGTGATGATTGGTGGACTTGCGCAACATGGCTGTTGGTCTGAAGCATTTGGACTTCTTCTCCGAATGAAACAGGAAGGTCTCAAACCAGACGCTTTCACTTATGCGAGTATCCTGAATGCATGTGCAAGCGCAGGGGCATTGGAGTGGGTAAGGGAGCTTCATCGGCATGCCCGTGAAGCAGGTTTTGAGTTGGATGTGCGTGTGGGCAACGCGCTGGTCCACATGTATTCGAAGTGTGGCAGTATCGATGATGCGCGACTGATTTTTGACAAAATGGAGAAACGGGACGTGATTACTTGGAACGCGATGATTGGTGGACTTGCGGAACATGGACTTGGGTCTAAAGCATTTGAACTTTTTCTCCAAATGAAACGGGAAGGCTTCAAACCGACTGCGATCACTTACATCAGCATCTTAAATGCATGCGCAAGCGCAGGGGCTTTGGATTGGGTGAGGGAGGTTCATCGCAATGCCCGTGAAGCAGGATTTGAGTTGGATGTGCGTGTGGGCACCGCGCTAGTCCACATGTATGCAAAGTGTGGCAGTATCGATGATGCGCGCCTGACTTTTGACAAAATGGAGGAACGGAACGTAATTTCATGGAATGTGATGATCGGAGCATATGCGGATTGTGGTTTTGGTGAGGAAGCATATCGACTTCTTCTCCGAATGAAACAGGAAGATCTCAAATCAGACGCGTTCACTTATGCAAGTATCCTGAAAGCATGTGCAAGCGCAGTGGCATTGGAGTGGGTAAGGGAGGTTCATCGCCATGCCCGTGAAGCAGGATTTGAGTTGGATGTGCGTGTGGGCAATGCGCTGGTCCACATGTATGCAAAGTGTGGCAGTATCGATGATGCGCGACTGGCGTTTGACAAAATGGAGGAACGGGACGTGATTACTTGGAACGTGATGATTGGTGGACTTGCGCAACATGGATGTGGGTTTGAAGCTCTAGAAGTCTTCAGGAATATGGTAGCGGCCGGTGTGAAGCCTGATGGGTACTCATTTGTGGCATTGTTATCGGCCTGCAGTCATGCGGGCCTTGTTGATGAAGGGCGTCGACTCTTACTGGCTATGTCGCAGGATTATGGCATCGATGCCAGTGTGGTCCATTGGACTTGCATGGTGGATATTCTTGGGCGGGCTGGCCACCTGGAAGAAGCGAAGGTGTTGATTGATAATATGCCAGTTGAAGCAAATGAAGCAACATGGGGAGCTTTGCTGGGTGCTTGTAGATCTTATGAAAATGTGGAGTTGGGTGAACTTGCGGCTAAAGAGCTCTTCAAGTTGGATTCCAGAGATGCCTCTACGTATGTGGTCCTCTCCAACATTTATGCTGCAGCTGAGAAGTGGGAGAAGGTCTCATCTGTGCGCGCTGCGATGCTGGAGAGGGKTATACGCAAGGAACCGGGGCGTAGCTGGATYGAAGTKGAYAAGAAGATTCATGCCTTYGTTGTAGSRGATACATCTCACCCAGAAAGAAAGGAGATATACRYGGAGTTGAGCAGATTGACGGAGAAAATCAAGGCTGAAGGCTACCTTCCAGATACTCGGCTGGTGTTGCATGATGTTGATGAGRAGGACAAGGAGTTTTCTCTTTGTTCTCATAGTGAGAAGTTGGCTATTGCATATGGACTTATTCACACCCCAAGTAATAAAGTCATTCGTGTTTACCAAAATCTTCGGGTGTGTTCAGATTGTCATATTGCAACTAAATTGATCTCAAAAGTGTCTAGAAGAGAGATTGTGGTAAGAGATGCAAATCGCTTTCATCACTTCCGTGACGGCTTGTGTTCTTGTAAAGATTATTGGTGATTAGTTTGGCAATCCCAATCAATTGTGGATTGAATTTTTCAAACCTTTGATGATCATTTGATATGTATACGTGGACTAATTATCCTATCCGTAGTCACCTTATTTAATTTTGTGTGTTGTCCAATTATCCTACAAGACAATAGTAAGTTGTGATTCATTTATTAGTATTGTATCACAAGCTAAGTGCAATAGATTCACATTTAAATCTTGCTCTTTTTCTACTACAAGTTGCATTTGATAGGTCATATTGGCCAAGGAGCTTGTATAGTACAAGCATCTTCAATTTGTGTAAAGCATACTTCAAACAGTCTAAATAGAAGATTTCTATTCATGTTAGAATGTTATTGTACTTTTAGCACTTGATTGCCTTCACTTTTTGTGATTGCATCAACAAATCAATTTGCTAATGTTYGTAAATTACTTTTGTGCATTATTTGTTTGGCATTTGCTTATGATCAAGATTCAAATGTTTCTATCTAAAAAAGATGAAAAGGAGAGTTGTTTACCATCAACTTCTTTATCTTCACCACTTGCATATATCAATACTTTAACCCTAGAAGGACCTTGGAATTTCTGTATACGACTTGTGTTTAGCCTTATAAATCTTCAATTGTGATTTTATATATGAATTGTTATATGTTGTTATTTTTAAACTATCATGATCATTAATTTACTTTGTATTGAAAAGTGTTAGGTCCATATTTCCCTAATCAAATACCATTATATTCATAATATACTATAGAGCCGCAAAGGGCATTCCTGCCCTTCTTGGGTTAAGATAGGTTGTTTGTTTTGTATTGTTTTGTATTGTTTTGTATTGTTTTGTATTGTTTTGTTTTGTTTGTTTGAGATGGCTTGGTATCGCTCAAAAACTCTTGGCAAGGAGGGTTACATGAACTTTGTTTTGTGACGTTTGGACCTTTGGCATGAAAGTTATTGAATTTCAAAGGTCTTTATAAATGAGAGTAAAATTAAATTACCTTTTATTTTGGAAAAATCATGACTTTTGTATAGGGGATCCAAACACCGCAAAGCAAAGCCCTTGCACTTCTTTGTGCATAGAGCTTTCTATTTGTGCCAATTTCATGGTGTTTGAACCTTTGATGTGAAAGTTATTGAATTTGAAAGGTTTTATTAAAAATAAGAAAAATAAGAAAAATAAGAAAAAATCTTCTAAGTTACTTTTATATTGTTTGTGGCAATGGCATAGGGCACACTAGTGGAAGTTACATGATACTAACCACTACTTGACAAAGCCTATACTCATGTAGTTAAAACCTCAAAATCTTCCATTTTATATCCTCCATTTCTTTGCCAAGGCAATACCAGAGCACGCTACTAAATGTTATGTGTAGCTTTTTATGAACAAGATCTTTTATTTTTATTTTTCAAAAATGAAATTGCATGTTTGATATATCATAAATATTACATTTTGGAAATGAAAATTTCAAATTTACCATGAATTTATTTTTAAAGTGAAGAAATTGATTTTAAATACAAAACATGCTTTAAAAATCTAAAAATTTAAGATTAGAACTATACAATAGTGTGGAACACTTAAAAAAGGTTTCATATCACTATATATTTAGAATTACAATAATAGGACCTCAACTTCAAACTCAATATAATGTTCACTATTAGGTTTTTTTCAAGAGTTTCAAACAAAGACCAAATTTCTTCTATAAAAGTTCATTTAAAGAATACTTTCAAAATTTCGAAGTAGAGTAGAGACTACCCTTCAAAATCAAAAGAAATCACAATGTTATTCTCAATGAAAATATTGAAATACATTGATAGGTGCATCATTTTGTTAATGAACTACCCCATGTAAAATAAAACAACGAATATGACTTAAATTTAAGTCAAGGGTGCATGAATAGCATTAATATAGTTGCACAAATAARATTCGATAAAAATGATYCATTCTTCTATATGCAATAATCATGTTTGACCATCCAAAGAACATTTTTTAACCCTMAATKTGCTTCTAAGGTTAATGATTTCATTAATGTAAGATCCAAACATTACTATTGTTGCGAGTATTCTTCAATGACCTAAAAACWAAGTGCTTAGAAGTTCTCCAAGGAGAGTGCTAAGTGATCARTGTTAGCACTAGCAACATGCWTGCATTGTTTATCATCCCTAAATTTTCTATGTTCTTTTTCTTCACGATAAGTTTAACCTCATAAGGATGCCAAGCAAAATCTAGACATGTAAGGAAAAGAAAGCACAAGAACATCATATATGGATTGAAAGATTATAATGTTTGATCATGGAAGTGTTAAAATTGCAAAAGTGATTTGAAGTCTTTCAATCCTCTTTTCACATGTCAAATCTAAAAAGTTGGTCACCAAAAAAATATGAGGTTGAAGGGCCTGACTCCAATCAATTTACGGCTTCTCAAAATCTACTCTAGATTTTTTTTAAATGAATTTCAAACGTGGTTTTTTCTCCCAGCTTTACTGATAGTGTATTTTGAGGCTCATTTCCAAGAGCCCTCAACTCTATGGAAAGTCAAAATTGCAATGGACACCCTTGCATACAATCTTGAATTATAAAATCACAAACAATCATTTTCAAAATCCGATTTTTGATTCTAAGACCAACTTCAAAAATAAAATTTGAAAAATATAAACTATCAAAAATAGCAACTTGGATAGGTTTTATTTAACTTCAAAGTTTTGCAAACACCAAATTTTGCTACCCCAGGCATTAAGGGATTAAAGTATCCGGAGGGGAATGAATTTTAAGAAAATTGTAGAAACAAAGCATGCCCCTACTCAATGTATTCATTCATGAATCTAATCAGTTTTAGCTAATTACCTTGGTTTAGGGTCATGTCTTTCCAAAAGCTTAGTAGCTTATCAAATCAACTATGCTAGTTTGTGTGTTTGTGAGCCTAAAATTGCGAGCTTATGAGTTGTGAGCATATACTTCGTGAGCCCAAAGCATTAACAAAAAAAACTTAGAAATTTTGAGGAAAATAGAGGGAAAAGTTGAAAATTTTCAAAAAACTTTTGTTTATAGTAAAATTTTAGACCTATTATAATGGAAGCATGGCTAATGCACACATTGTTGTTGGCTTAGCATGTTGACAGGTGACAATTTCATGTCAAATCTAAAAAGTTGGTCACCAAAAAAATATGAGGTTGAAGGGCCTGACTCCAATCAATTTACGGCTTCTCAAAATCTACTCTAGATTTTTTTTAAATGAATTTCAAACGTGGTTTTTTCTCCCAGCTTTACTGATAGTGTATTTTGAGGCTCATTTCCAAGAGCCCTCAACTCTATGGAAAGTCAAAATTGCAATGGACACCCTTGCATACAATCTTGAATTATAAAATCACAAACAATCATTTTCAAAATCCGATTTTTGATTCTAAGACCAACTTCAAAAATAAAATTTGAAAAATATAAACTATCAAAAATAGCAACTTGGATAGGTTTTATTTAACTTCAAAGTTTTGCAAACACCAAATTTTGCTACCCCAGGCATTAAGGGATTAAAGTATCCGGAGGGGAATGAATTTTAAGAAAATTGTAGAAACAAAGCATGCCCCTACTCAATGTATTCATTCATGAATCTAATCAGTTTTAGCTAATTACCTTGGTTTAGGGTCATGTCTTTCCAAAAGCTTAGTAGCTTATCAAATCAACTATGCTAGTTTGTGTGTTTGTGAGCCTAAAATTGCGAGCTTATGAGTTGTGAGCATATACTTCGTGAGCCCAAAGCATTAACAAAAAAAACTTAGAAATTTTGAGGAAAATAGAGGGAAAAGTTGAAAATTTTCAAAAAACTTTTGTTTATAGTAAAATTTTAGACCTATTATAATGGAAGCATGGCTAATGCACACATTGTTGTTGGCTTAGCATGTTGACAGGTGACAATTTTAATCCACCCCAAGCTCCATTTATTCTAGTGAAAATATTTGCTCAAATTTAAGGTCTAAAAGAGATCCAAAGATAAACAAATATTTTGGACAAGTGATGGAAGGCTCATTTGATAGGCCCCCCTCATACTATGTACAAATTTTTAGAATGTCCTACCTCTTAAACCTCCTAAGGGACTTCTTGTTGCCCAAAAGGTTTTCTAAGGGTAATAAAGTCTCTTGGTACCAAGGGGGCTTTTGGTATCAAAAAGGACTTCAAAAGATGATAGAGTATTGCGCGTGTCTTAAAAAAAAATTTGAATATTTTTTTGAGATTCCAAACCCCAATCCCATCAAATGAGCTCTTGGGGACCAAAAATGGTTTCTAAGGGTAAAGAAGTTGCAAAAGAATTTAATTTAGTTTCATATACTTTTAAAACAATATTTTCTTGAGAAATCCTAACCCTAGACCCTTTAAAGGRCTTCTTGGTATTGAGAGTTTTTTTTTAAAGGTGACAAAGTTGCAAAAAAAAAAAAATTGCCAAAAAGATTTGAAGGTGCCAATTCTGCCAAATCCCAAATCCTTCAAAGGACTTCACAGTATCAAGAGGGGTTCTATAGGTGACACAATTGCAAAAGAAAAGAAAAGAAAATTGAATTTTTTTTTTTGAAAATTCCAATTGTAATAGAGTTGCAAAAAAATTTGAAATTTCTTTTTGAAAAAAAGAGTTGTGAAAGTCCCACACCCAAAAAAACCCAAAAGGGTTTTTCTATAGCAAAAGAGGTTTCTAGTGTGACAAAGTTATGAAAAAATAAAATAAAAAAGAGGTGAAAAAAAATGAATTATTTTTTGAGAATTCCAAATTCCAAAATTCCAAACCTCTTGGTGCCAAGAGGGGGCTATGATTTTTTAGAGATGTTGAACTAACAACTCAGAAGGAAAAAAATAGATTAGGTGTATGGACTAGGTTTTTGGAGAACATTTGAAGTCCTCCAACTCTATTTCAAGTGAATGGACATATTCTCTTTAGTTCACTAGTTGTAAAGATCATAAGTTTCTAAACCACGGTAATAGGTCCACATCCTAAAAATCACTAAATTTTTTGTCATAAATTGGAGGCTGTTTGGCTTAGGGCCGCTTCACACTAGGGCACAAGATCGAGAGTCCGTCAATTTCAGCCAATAAAATTTCAGAAACCCAAGACTTTGGACTCTTGACACTTCACACTACACGGCACAGTCCAAAGTCCGTCGCCCACAAAACTGCCTACATGGCAGCCAAATGCCTACATGGCGATGGAATTTGATGGACTCTCAATCAGAGTTTGGGGCGCCATTTTTTGGCGACCCAAACTCTGATCGAGAGTCCGTCGAATTTCCAAGAAAAAAAAAATTAGAAATATTAGGAACCGTTAAAAACTCTGCCGTTAGATTGGACTGGAATGATTATTTTGGAAGTAGTAGGGAGGATGCTCCCTCTTTTTTGTTATTTTGTTATTTTGACGCCAATGAGGTTTGAACCCTAGTCTCTTCTACAAAAAGCCATGAGTCTTAACATTCAATGTAACTATTTCCCTTCAATGTCTAATCCCACCTTTTTATTCCATTTATATTCCTTCATATTCCTTGTTCAATGGTGAGGGCATGTGCTGTAATTTTTTTTCTCCAAGGTCATTTTTGACTCCTTTCTCATGTTTTTTTAACCTAACTTACTGCTTGAAAAAATTGTCACATGAGTAACAATTCACACAAAATTCAGAAATTGGATGGATTTTAATATGGAGAGGAAAGATATAAATAAAAAAAATGGAGTAGGTTTGAACTTTGGGCTTGGACTTTGGCCTTTGGAGGCTTCACACTATGGCCAGCTGAAGGCTCCAACTTGGGCCTATTTATTGCCCATTTCCATGGACTCTCACCAAAGTTTGGACTCTCAATCCCACGGCCTCTCGACTTGGACGGCCATAGTGTGAAACGGCCCTTACACTCCAAGGCTCACAAACTATCAACCCCGTTATCAAATGGTCATATATATGTTGTGTTCATATTAAAATGTAGATTTTCATCCATGATTTTTTGTGTGCAACTTTGTTACATACACATTTTTGAGTTGATGCAAGTCTTGATAGCTAATTTAAGAATTCAAAGTGGGTTGGGTAGTTTTTTGGGTTGTTTCATGATGTGAATAGAAAGATAYGAGGGGTTTGACATAACTAATGTTAAATAGATATGTTAGGTTCCAACAAGCATGTGTGCTAATACTTGYATGTGTATACAATATCTTAAGTGTAATTTTCAATGCCTATCCATGGCTAATACATTTATTTGAAAAGAGAGTGAAGTAGTAAATTTGTTGAAAAAACAATTTGTGAGGTATGATTTTCAAAAAATCTTAACATTAATTCCAACCACGAAAAACCTTTACAACATTAATTCCAACCACCATTTTGAGAGTGTTTGAAACCCATCCTTTGGTTAAGACATTGCRCATTTTGAATTCTATTTGAGTTYTMAAMGACAAAAAATCTCAAATGGGTATTGTGTGGCTYTTCAATTGGCCTTCCAAATAGTGGACAAAATTTGGTTTGGCTTAAAACTCTCTAATATTACAAAATGGTATGCAAGATATAGTTCAAGTTTGCATATTCCATTCAAACCAACCATATTCTTAAAAGTTAAGTTGTTTGGTTACAAATTTTAAATAGCTTTATTTTTTGTTATTAATTCTTTAAGTATCCTATAATAATAAAATATGCTTCAATCGAACTTTCTTGGCAAAAGTCATTGAGACTCAAAGTTGAGATGATTTTTTTATATGGAAAAAATTCATTCACTAATATCTCTCAAAATTTAAGTATTAACACCAATCTGCAAATTAGGGATTAATATAATGACCCCCATTTACTTGAGTAGTAGGTRTTCATTTGAATCACTAGTCTTCAAGACGCACACTAATGGATTGCACCTCAAAACAAATAATCATCTTGCAAGATACTTTCTAAGATCATAAAGTCCTCCTCTAAAAAGAGGCATGAAGGGTAGTTTAAGTGAATTATAATTAATAGAACTACCCCCCCACCAAAATCTTCATTCACTCCATCAATAGTTATTCATCTTCTTCAACCACGCGTGTTGAGTGTTATTTGATAAGAAAATGACCTTTGAACTTTAGGCATTAGAAACATTTTGGGCTCTCTAGAAGGCCCTTGCTGCCCAAAGTTTTTCAACCGCAAGTACATCCGTAGGAGAAGAGTAGAGGTGTCACCAATTGTGCCCCGCTCATATGACGCAGGGGTGTGGCCAATGAAATTCCAGTTGCTGGTTTGTATACATATTTGTTTTATGAATAAAAAATTAGAGCTAAGGATAGAAGCAACTATTTTCTGAATATAATACTACAGCTAAGGACACAAGCGGCTACCCATGATGCACTTCCATAGTACCCCTGCACGACAATGGAACTATTTTATATTGTTATTGCACAATATTATAATACTTCCTTCTTGCTGTGTACACACACCGAGCAGGACTTGTGTCCGCGGGAATGGTGCTGACAGGAAATATGAATACAAAAGAATAAAAAATTGCTCGCACAAGGACGGGTCAACTGGATGGAATGATTCATATGGCTGCCAACTAAACCGCCAAGTAGGCTCCACATCGCTTGCTTTAGTACCAAAATCATCACAATGCGTTGTTGCCCCAACAAGTCATCATACAATCTGACGCTACCCACACCCAAAAATCCAGTACAGTATTGCTATCCGTGGGTCCCTTAGAGGACCTTCTCGAGACCTCAAAAAAGTTCTAATGGAAAAACCCCTTAAATGATTCTAAAACCAAAAAGTGGCTTGATGGATGACTTGACTTTTTAATGTAGAAACAAAGAATGCACCTATTGGGCCAATAATCCAAACATTCTTGGTGACTTTCTTAGTCAAGGGAGCCATGTCTTTTAAGGGTTAAAAGCAAAGGGCCATTGTTTATAGATGTTTTGCATTAATTGTACTCATTGAATTTGGGATGATTGAAACATGGAAACAAAGAAGTTTTTTTTCTTGTGTATACRAGGGATTGTGAGTGGGGCTTTTAACATCAAAAGGCGGATGGTGTTATCAATTACAATTCTCCATATAACGACACTACACTAATCCCTGAGCACGACTAATTCCTTGTATAAGGTTGTGAAGTGTTAGGTTTAGCCACAATGAATGTAGAATCTCCAAATATCTATTGTCTCTAAAGTAGGAGTACCCAGTTTCTACAAATGGTAGTCATTTCAGAACTTACATGTAGATAGACCRCACGTAGCTTATTTTACTTGACCTAAATGATAAGCTATTTATAGTCTTACTACATTTATGACCTAATCTCAATGCCTTACACAGAAGAATGTGATGCCATTGGGTACATTGACACCATTGGGTGCTCCTATTTTATACTTGAGGACAGAGAAGCTTCTAAATGCATACTCACGATCAACCTTGTTTTGGTTGTTTTGAAGAAGTGCCAAGATGACAATCACTTTAAATTTGGTGAAGCATTTTATTTCTTCATACATCCATCTTTTGGACCAAAAAATACTTTTCAATCAAATTCGTACACTTTCTCATCCAAATTTGACAATTTCATCCAAACTTTTAGTAGAAATGAAAAATTCTGATGAAAAAATGTTACTTTTATTTGGCAAAAAGTAGGCATTTCTTTTGAAAAGGTGCAATCTGGCACCATAGTGCCATAAAAAAAAAGGGCTGCTCACGATTGTTCAAAGCTACAGATATCTACTATTGTGTACAAGCATTTAATGAGAAACTTGTCCAGAAAACTGTGTGCACAACATGATGAATTCTCAGGATACATATTTTCTCAGTGTAAGAAATGCGCAATTACAGAGTGCCATCAGAGAGGGTTGAGTGCATTTCATTTGGTAGGGTTGATTTTGCTTTAGTTTCTACAATCCACCGCCTGTTTGTTGATRAGYAAACAACCTTGAYGTCTTGCCATATCATAGGTGCATTGTTCTTAGCACCACACTTAAAATACAGATGCAAAAAGGTGATCAGATAATAACAGTGACTAACCCTCCAGTGAGAAGTTTAGGATGACAGATAATCAAGACAGMAAATCTCATGAACAAGAGACATACCGGCGTGACCTTGTTCACGCCCACAAAGCGGGCATTTAAGAATTAGCAGCACAGAGTTCACCTTCTCCCACGTTAAATTTGGATTCTGCATACAAGACTTCCACAAAAGAAAGTGCCACTAGTGCCCCAATTAGAACACCTGAATGCCTTCATGCACCAACAACCCACAACCCTCTAAACAGCAATAGTCAGAGTCCAGAGGATTAAGCAAAACTATAAATAGAGTCGAACGAGACAACAGTCTCTAGTCTATAAAGACGTTTGAATAAAGCTTACAGTAACGTGCACAGAGAGATCAAGTTGTACCTCCAGAGAGTCAATCATACAATGTACAAAATGCATGCCTCGAAATATGGCCAACCACATCTCGTGACAGTCAATGTTTGTCTGTAATGAACCTACACAAGAATACTACTACAACGCTGGCTCTGCACAGACAACATGATTACAACATATACARGCATAAAAAAGTACACTAGTAAGGCGATTGTTGCCGGTACGTGTTATATGGCACTCGATTGGGGCCAACCTGGGGAGGTAGCTGCTCTGATTCCAGCAACTGGTAGGGGTCGACATACGGGGGTTGGCTCGTCTGGTAGCCCGAATGTACAAAYGCAGGACCAAAGTACACATAAGCAGCTCCAAATGCCAAGAGGCTGGCTACAATGAGAGGCCACAAGGACAGCCAAAAGGAACCACCTAGCTTGACAAGCTCTTGTCCTCGGGGSACCAATCCTTCAAGTCCTTCGCTGTTGAGCGCCAACGAGCGCTTCCTTTGATCACTTGTGTCCCTCTCGTCTGTCGACTTGGGCTTACTGTTCTCTGTCTCCTCGTCCTTCGTTTTAGTTTCTGTTTCCTTGGTCCCAAGATCTTGACCTAATTTCTTCCGCTTAGCAAGCTCTCGCATGAAGAGTGTTTCAGGTCGCTCCTCGCCCCCTGCGTCGTTGTTTGGACCTCCTCCCCAGCGCATCATTATGCATCGCTTGCCTTTTTTCACCCTTAGGCTACTCTTGTTATCCAATGGTAGAGGATGGTTGAAACCTCTAATAGGGGAAAGGGGATTCAGAATCAAAGAGCTGGAAGAACAGCAACAGCGGSGGGCAGTTGACAAGACTAGCTTGGAAGAACTGATTGAAGAAGGAGAGCAGTTCGACAAAACACTCGCTGCTTCCATGATTGCTGGACAGGTTGTGGATGTAATGTCCGACTATAAACTGGCTCTACAAAATGTCTACTGACTCTGGCTTAGGCAAATTCGGAACGCAATCTGCAGCAATCAACACAAAAAAGATGTTCAATTTCAATCTGAGTGAGGTGGAAACCTGGGACCAGTTTCTCCAACTACCTCAGAGGATCAGATATGACTCAAAACTAATCAGAAACTAGAATGGCGCGTGCTGTTACCACACTTAAGCCAGTCCAATCCCGTTTATAGTGAAATATCCTACTTTTTGTAAGTTCCGTAACTCTTTGAATAGAAAATACTTCAAAGATTCAATATCTCCTGGTCCGTGAGTCCAAATTGTGCAAAATGAAGTCTTCGCACCCCTCCATAGCATTCAGACAGTACCTCACAAACAAAASAAAAGAAAASAAASTAACGCCCTMAGCAGAACTCATTCTCAATGGSGTACAGAAGTAAATGCAAATCGAAYRATTCCTCATTAAACCAAGTGTCCCTGCYTATGCAATSAATTGAAATAAAYGCAGCTCTGAGCAGAATTGAATTGATGGGAAGAACAATCAACCTCAAGACAAGGCATTGAAAAYACCAGAACTTTRCACAACCCAAAAAATAGACCTTTTCGACAGGACAAATTCCCAAACAAATCCCACAAGAATTGAGAGATTGCACAAGAATCGAGCGAAATCGAGAGATATGCCATAAATGCACTKTAAACTAATGCACGCCATCTATCAAAAAACTGCAGGTCCGAGCATAATTGAAGCGCTAAAACAAGAATAATCCAYCTCAAGATGAGGAGTTAAAATTACAAAGAAGTTGATGATCACCACAAACTTTGCACAACAGACAGCATCAAGCTTTCAACTGGACGAATTCCCARACGACTACAACGCGAATTAAGAAATCGCGAACAATTCGAACTAGGTTTTCAGTCTTGAAAGCCACCATTCTAACCCTCCGCTACACTTCCCCATATTCTAAGAGTTCTGAAGTACGAAGAGTGCTATCTTTTCTGCAAAAACCCCAAACTCAAGAAATTCGAGTTTTCCTGAATTCCAAAAACTGCGAGATTGCACAGGATCGACCAGTTGCCACACTCACCTGATTTGGAAAACGTAAACGAGATGTGCGATGTCTGCAGCAGAAAATTGCAGTCCACTCCTGCGCAACGCAACGCAACTTCTTCATAGAAAGGTCGCCATGGAGATAAAAGCGCAAGCAAGTTTTAATTGGCTATGTCGTTGTTGTGGAAGCTCAATCCTAGGGTTCCGTCCCTCCAGGGAACGAGAAATGAAGGACGAGCAGAATCGTTGGAGAAAAGTACTCAGATRAGCAAGTGAGCCTATAACCGCGAAAAGCAATTGCGCATAATTATGAATAAGGTATATTATGAATTTTAACCCCCTGAACTGAATGTGTTCTCCGGAATTGAGGATTTGAGAAAAATCATCATAAAGTATTATTCAAAAGAATATTTTCAAATCGATATGCATATGAAAGTTGTAGATTTCGCATTTTAAATTCCATCCATAAGATTAGATTCACCAATGCTATCACTAGTATATTTTTTGTAAATTTTGAAAGGAATATTTTAGAATTCCTTCTAAATTTTGTTTACAAGCAAAATATTATCATTTTTTCAGTCAAAATTTGTTGGAATGGATTTGGAATGAGGTTCTCTTCATATCAGCATGATGCTTTTTTGAAATTTTTGTGTTATTTATATGTATGACCTCATGTTTGAAAACCTACCTTTAAACTAGAGTCAATGCAATTTTGGCTTGGTCAACCAATTGACATACTTCCACATTTATAATTCTAGAAAAATATGCTCTCTAGGAACACCAAATCCAACCATTAGATAGGTCAACACTTGATAAAGTATCTCCACAAATTAGGATGACTTTCATTCAAGGAATAATGAAAAAATAACAAAAATTTCAATCTATTTGTCATTTATAAACTAGATGTTGGAGCGCTAAGGGATTAGCTTGTAGTTTGTCTAGGGTTTTCATGTACTAGTGGGGATGCCACAAAAAAATCAAAAAGATCAAATCATCAAATGTACTACAAAATTCACTTTTTGAATGTAATACTTCTAATTGTATGAGATCTGCTTATTAGAAAAGTAAAAAGGGTGGTCCCACCTACTCAAGAATGTTATGTCCATTCCTTGCATTACCACCAAATACTTCCAAGTACATTAACCCTTAAAGAAGATTGCGAGGTCCATCATCACAAAGTTTAAAACCCATGGTTTGTCAACAGTTATCATGTGGTTATTGTTGTTTTATGGGTTTGCACATTAATATGCAATTTAG
The DNA here is from genome assembly GCA_006891605.1 of Pleurozium schreberi. Taxonomy (NCBI): domain Eukaryota; kingdom Viridiplantae; phylum Streptophyta; class Bryopsida; order Hypnales; family Hylocomiaceae; genus Pleurozium; species Pleurozium schreberi. The sequence continues at coordinate 72,155 of VACF01001630.1, forward strand.
CACATCGTTACGATGCATTACTTTACAATTTATTGCATCTTTACAATCTTGTACTAGGCTTGCATTAGGCTTGTTTTTTTTGCTATTTTCAATGCATCAAAAGAGTGGCTAGCCATTGTCAGAATAATAAATACTATTTTATTTATTTTTTATTTATTTATTTTTTAAATTAAAAAAAATCTTAAAAAACAAATAATCTGACAAGGCCAAACTAATGCCACGTCAAACTAATGCCACGGCGTTGCTATGATAATATTGTGGCATAGTTCTCACATTCCCTGCAGTCCGGGAACTTGCACGGTCGTGCCCCTTCGCTTGCCTCAAATCTCCTCTAATGGGGAGTACATCAATTATAATATGATGTTTGTCATTATTATTTCCCTTTTTCTTAAAAAAATTATATTGTTTTTAGTATTTTTGAAGCTGTTATGGTCTTTACAAATAAATTTATTTTGAAAGTCATATAAAATTCAATTTAATGTTTTTAACAATGAAAATATGATAATAAATTTTAGACATATATAATTACATGGGAGAATATCATATTTTTTAAATTTGCATTCTTATGTAGAAATCTAAGGAAGTTTGACCAAGCGCAAAGATGAAATGTCTTTTAAATAGGTAGCCTAGCTTGTAACAATGCAAATTAAAGCCTAAAAGTATTTGATGGATGACAAAGAATCCTTCTATGGTAAGACGAAATTGCAAATGTTCATCCTTGGAATTTTGTATGAAAAGTGGAGGTATTTTGACCTCAAATGCTTGATTTGGTTTCTTTTAAGCAAATGATTCACCTCAGTACCAAAAATTGAATGATTTTCATGGTGCCGAGTTGGGCACTCTGAGAAGGTTAAAGGTTAAAGGTTAATTTTGAGAAGCCTTCCCTTGCAAGCAATGGGAAAGTTTACACTAAGGTCGGACAACCTATTCCTGATTAAGGACCCATACTAAACCTGTAGGGTGCATTTATTTCCAGCCAAGGCTTGAACATATTTCCAATTGAAGCTTACAATGTTGTTTTTTCTTTCAAAGTTGGGACAAATAAGGTCATAACACATGTTTTAAAGTTGTAAGTGGGTAAATATTTTTAAATGATCACAAATGGAGGATTCTAGACATTGGCTGCCGGTTCATAATAACATCAATTTTGGAATAAAATTATGGAAGGTTTTCAATTCCCATATATTCTATCTTTCCACATATGAAAGTTTTCCGTTGTCTCATACTATTCAAGATTTCTTCCAAAATTGCTTAACCCTAGAACGATGGAGGAAAGAGACGGCAAGGCACAAGCCTAAGGTAGTTGGGGACCTATGACGGTGTTGCTTACACAATTCATCACAGAAAGAAGGTAACAAAATGAGGTGGAAAGTGGTGCTTCAAGATGTTAACTCCAATGTTGAGACAAAGGCAACAAGAATTCACGACTTCATCATGCTAAAAATCAAGAATTCGTCCAGAAAACATGTTATAGTTGCTGCAACATTTTTTTAGTGGCTATAAACCGCCAAAATTCACCTACCTTTCATGTACTTCGACTTTTATTACTATGGGAACTTTAGGGGTAGAAATTGTACTTTTTCGCCTCATTTCATTATCTACTAATTGTATTTAGCCATTTGGCCTTGTGCCAAAACCTCACATTGCCATTGAGTTAGATAAGCACTAGGTTGTAATCACCTATACTCCTCTCATTATAGCCACACATTCCAAACAAGGTCACTAAAACTTAGACATCTACTATGAAGATGGAGATGTTGCCTCCCTGCTTTACTCATCAATATCTATGTATAGCCATAATTCACTAATGTCTACCTACCTAGAGAATTTTCTATCTCCCAAGGATGGATAGATATAGCCACCTCATCAAAAGTTGATCTAAAATTATTTCCCCTACTTAAATAAAGCTAAATCACTTAAAAAAAACCCATTGATTTGTTGTCTATCTACTGCAAAGTCATTGATTGGACAATTTTTATCCCTGGCATTGTTTCAGGGTTCAAATAATCGGCTTTTGGTGGTGTGCAGAACATTATTCATTAGTGCTAGTGGCCACCCTTTTGCTCCCTCCAAATGGAGAGCCCCTCTATCAATGAAAATGTGTCACTTTGACAAAGCAATGGAGAAAAACAATGCTGAATCAAAATTTAACCCCTAAAGTCCCAAGTGTCCCCTGAGGAGACACTTGGGACTTTAGGTAGGCTCGTGTGAATAAGGGAATAAGAGCCTATTGCCACTAGGGGCAAAATTGGAGGCCTATCCAGTTGACCACGGGCAGAACTTTGAAAAAACTCTGAAATCTTCATTACTCCTACAGAACTGAAAACAAGCTCCGGTCTACCCTCCGGAATGTTTAACTCCTGCAGACTTGGAGGCTAGACGTGCAAGTCTGGACCAAGGCTTTCTTTTTTCTGGCTTTTTGGAGCTAGATTGCACCAGAGAAAATAATTTGGCTAAAAAATGCCCCCAAAACTGTCAAGAAACTTATATGAAATTGCCAAATAACTTTGAATTAAAAATAAAAAAAGATGACATCACCAAATTGTGGATGAAAACCATATTACATATCCAGTATGTGGATGAATGCTGTAATTTGGAGCACCACTATAACATATAATATCACCACTATGGCACTTTGTAAAAAATGAAAAAAAGGAGATCTTTCAAACCATGCGTCTTCTTGGTTGCAATCTTGGTACCACCACAAATCAAGAAAAATGAAAGCTAACATTCTGATATGGAAAAATGCTACGTGGCTTTCACTCGTTCAACTTCCAGCTCCACTTTGCAAAACAAGGTGTCAGGGAATCCATCTTCATGCCTAACCAACAGTCCAGAATTTATTTTTTTCATTTCGTGCATATACCTGGGTTCCTTTTCATGCCAATTCCGAGTGTGCGCAACAAAGGTTCTCGAGAATTTTGCGACGTCCTTCAAAGATCCTCCCAAATCTTCAACAGAAATTCAACAGTAATTTGAACATGAATCCATACGGCACAATCAACTAACCTAGTTTTGAATCCCATCAATTCTGAGCATCCCATCCAGCGACCACACAGCGACTGCAGCAGAAATGGATTCCCTTTCTTAACGGACTCAAGAGCACCCATGGAGGCACTGTAGGACCCCATACACAAGACACAAGACACGTCGTGAACGCGTCTCTTTTTCTTCTTGTTGGCTACCAATTCTCTGCGCTGCGTARCCTTGTTTGATACATTGTGCTTTTGAGATACATAATAATTCCTCAAGTTACGGTCGTCTAGTCCTTTCAACAACTCTATCATCAACGGCAGAGTTTAACAGTACCTCACTGCCTATCCGTGAAAGCAACCTGCACCTCTAGCACAGGAACCATGAGCACCGCATATAGTCTCTTCAAATCTGAACACAACACGAACAAACAACAAAGACAATCTGAAGGCGTTTGGGTTTTAGAGTTTAGGGATTTGGCGTTAATGTTACCAGGGCCGTGGACACAGGCTTGAGACACAGGCACAAACAAACCCAACTGGCTCATAGGCAAAGCATGCCTTTTTTCAAGTGGCGGTGATGAAGGGCGCATCGGCATTTTCATCTGTGCAGAACAAGCACGGGTGTTGCTTGAATCCCGTCTTGCTCAACGCCTCCCGCACGGCTACCACCAGTTCCCGATTGGAGATGGTTCCCTCGCGCTGGGCCAGCACGCTGATCATGGCGTTGCTAAAGGCGCCGTAGGACTGCGAGTGGTCACCAGCTGGAGTGGCGTCCGCGGACGTCTCGTTGGATTGACAGCCGCTCAGCAGTATGCCCGCGTCGGGACGCACGCGGCGGCTGGCAGACGGGCGCACTCCACCGTAGGCGGCTTGAGCTGGGGTTGGCTGGGAGCTCGTCGCAGCGGCCGTGTAGCTCGCGGCTTGATCTGGGTCCGAATCCAGCTTAGCTTTCAGGAATTGGCCGGCCAAGCCGGAGACCATGCCCACGAATCCACCTTCCGCTCCTGCACTCTGTGAGCAAGCAAATCTATAGCGTCAGTACACGACAATGTCCAAAAACATGAAGACACATCCAACAAGTGCCAAGTCTTCCAATTTATGCTTAACCATTTCTTCAGTARTGTTCAARCCAACAGAAGCTTCCGTTAYAAAAYTGKGCATGGCAGACGACAAATTGAGTCATGGATTCTCGTTAAAGCTTCTCCAAATTTCAAACCAACAGAACCTTTCCCGTATAATTTGCGCACAGCAACCGACAAGATGACTCATAGTTTCTCATTCTCAAGCTTCTCCATATTTTCAAACCAACAGAGCCTTTTCCGTTGTAAATTAGTGCACAGCAACCGAAAAATTGAGTCGTGGATTCTCATTCCAGCTTCTCCAAATCACAGGCAGTACCGAGTCCAGCAAGCATCATACTCTAGCGTCCGAATCTGACAGGAACCCCACTAAGGTTCCACCAGAATATATATTGACGACATCATCCACAAAGATTTGTAAATAAGAGTCACGCATTTGAGGAAGCAAGTAAAATTCAGTCTATGACTCGCGAGAATGTTGCCTCACTAGATACCATATTTTGTGTCATATTATATACAGTGTCACGTTGATAACTTTACAAGTGACACTTAATTTCTAATGTCTTTAAAACTTATGTCATCCTAATCCACTTCTCTATTTTTGACAGTATTTGCAATAGTGGTACCGGTATTAACAAAACGAATGTACTCAGACAACCTCAGTTCAAAACTTTGACATGAGGAAAATTCTAGGTCGAGTGGCAAGTCCGCCCGCATTTGACTCAAGATTCAGTGTTAGGTGCACTATGTACCCGCCTGGATGAAACTCCAAGTCAAGAGCTACAAACATTGCAGGCGACAGTTTCGACGTTCTAGGTATACAAACAAATGGCTATCCTTAGATCACACCGTATGAAAGTACGCACCTGGTTTCACACTTCTATCGGTCTAAGAAATCCTCGTCACTTCAGAATTGAGTAGGACTATGTTAAGAAACAATTTGTAACAATCCAGTGAAAGAGAATGAGCTTAATGCTTCGAACCTGAAGCTGGGTGAGGACGACGTTCACGAAAGTCTTCACTTTCGGGCTGGAGTCGTCCCCGAACATGTCAAAAATGGTGGTCCGAATGTTTCCGACCTGCACATCATGTCCAGTCCGTTGGCTCAAGATCTCAGTCAGAGTGTTGATGTCGAGGTTTTTGTTCTTCATCGCCTGMCCWGTTTCCTGCAAGTACTGGGACTCAAAGTCGACGTTTTCCGTGTCGGGTCTGTCATCTCCATCGCCTCTGCGTGACGCTGCGTGGTCCTTGAGCTTGGCCTTGGCCTTGGACATCAAGCCTCGGAAGCCGGACTTCTTCTCCTCCGGTTCTCCTTCCACCTCCTCGCCATCCAAGGCGTCAATGCCCTTGCCAATGAGTCCAAACAGGCTGCCTCCCTCACCCGCGTTCGAGGGAAGGCTGGTGTAGTTCACAGAAGTGTTACCAATCTGCTCTTTCGTGGAGTCAATGAGGCCACCACTGTGGCAGGAGTCTGACAAGAATGTGAATGTCACTCCCACAGGGATCTTGTTGACCAAATCTCGGAAATCGTCATCTGCGCACACATAACACGGGATCCAATCAAATATTGGAGTGATCAACGCTCTCCCCCCTCCCCTCAACCCAGTGAATGGGGAAAAATGACGCTCAGTACACGCATCAGAAGTAAATTGAAGTCAAAGATATAAACCACAGATATCGGCTACCATTCACATGAACAGGCATTAAGCTACAGTCATCCATTTCAGACGTGGTGAACATATTATAGAACGATGGGCAGAGTACTGATATGAGAGAGGCAGACCTGTGAGGAGGTTCATATCTGTGGGCACAATAGCTTCATCAGATCCAGTRTCATCCACCTCGCCGGACTCAGGAGGCACCTGTCGAAAAGAACACATGAATAGACTCAGCAAGCGGCATATGAGGAAAAAAAACTCCCAATTCAGCACAAACCCTAATACTCTCACAGTATAAACCCTCACTAATGGTACACATACAAATCAAAGAGACTTGCAGTCGTCAGAAGAACTTGAGCAGGCTTCCAAACTGAGTGCCACATGTGTATGCATACCTGAGTGCCATGTCCACTGTAGTGGAATACGAGGCAATCTCCGGGCTGCGTGTTTTCAATCAGCTTGGCCAAACTCCGTCGAATGTTTTTCCCMGTGGGCTGAGGCAAACTGGGATCACTGTCCAACATCACCAACACGTCRTCTTCGTGGAAACCGAAGCGCTCCAGGAGTAGCTCCTTCACGCGCCTCACGTCATTAGCACATCCATGGAGCTCACACTTGGTTCCGGGGTAATTGCACCCCACCAGCAGCGCCCGCTTCGACATACYTGCTTCGTTGCTTTTCGATCGACTCTTCTACTTCACTCTGCAACCAAATACATCCAAAACATCCTCATTAAGGTCACCATCGTGAAGCATTCGGCGAGTTCCCTGCCAACTCTGGAATGCAAAAGCTAATGCCAATCCCAAMAATGGATATCACAAGTGAACGCACGAACTAACTYCAACTYTCGTGAACAAGGCTCTTCCACGAGATCACCCCACCAAGTAAGACCAGGTCATCTATACCCCATTCAAGGACCGATCTCCGTAGATTCCCCGTAACCTGTGCACAATTTGAAATGTCGAGAGTGGGTAGCAGCCAATACAAGCAGCGAAGTGGGCGTTCACCACAAGCGAGCTAAAGGGTTCCTGCTCAGCTCTAATTAGACTTACATACGAGTTCACATCACTAATGCACCGGAACAGACGATGATGAAGACGGTGCTGGTGCTGCTGATSCTGAGGCAAGAGCGGTTAGGGTGATCCAGACGAACCCAGCGGTCCGATTTCGACAGGCCCGATCGCTAACAAAAAAGAGTGGGTGCGATGCAGATTGCTCGAATCGATAAGACCACATTCAAAGCTGCCACAATTACATCASCACAGATACTGCGGCASTAGGAGGACAAGGGAATGGTGATCGCGTACCTGCGAAGCGATGGAGAATTCGGCGATCAAACCAGCCTTCAGGGGGGAAGAGGAGAGGAAAAAAACGTCAGCAGTAGTTTCCGAGATGGCTACACCCTCCGTAAAACACACGAACCGCAGGACGGCAAGCAAAGCAGGCAAACAGAGTGCAAGTGAGAGCAGCAAGTGAGAGAGGAGATTCAAGGACGGAGAAAGTGGACTATGGAAGCTAAACTTATTCGGATGTTGCAAGCACAAAGAGATTGGTATCTTAGGGAAGAGTTCGCAGAGAGAGCCAGAGAAAGACCCAGTCAGGCAGTTCGTCAGTCGGCCGGTCGATCCATCGCATGGAGTGGTTGATGCCGGCGTGGATGCAGATGCCGGCCGGTGAGCTTTTGACTGAGCTTCCCCATTTCCAATTCCTGATTCCGCAACAGGATGTTTCATGTTCCTAACGTAGATGTCAGTGGCTCAGGCTCCCTCGCATCCGGAAGATGTGGGCGGGCTCTGACTGGTGCTGTTTTCTTTTCTTATGCACTGGCCACGTCACTGTCCGCCTGGCCCGCTAAGCTAATAAGAAAGTAGTACGTTTGGTACAGTGTGTAGCTGGCCTCCCCTGTATTTGCCAGATGTCACCAGCCACCGTCTTGCGGATTTAGCCTTTAGTTGGCTTGACCCGGTCGCCCTGTTCTCCGTCCAGCGAGATTATTTTTGGAGTTATCCGTCAACATCATTACGAAGAACCAATCTGGGGTGTATCGTCTAGCACACCTTGAAGTTGTTTCCAAACAAATGAAAGAAATACGCACCTTCAATACCACCCACCGACCTGATTGTACAAGCAGCAAATGGGAAAACAAAAATACCCCCAAAGCGCCTACTGTACTACAAATGTTTTACGAAAATAGTCTACCACTTTTACTTTCTTATTCCAATTATATGTGATACAAATGGGAAGGGCTGTTTACCAATTGGTCTCGCAAATTAGGAGAAGAGGAATGAGACTCCTCTTCCACAAAGAAGGTACCTACTGTAGAAGAACCCTCTCGCCAGTCCCCCAAGCAGCGGTCAGTGAAATATCTGGGGGGAGGCGTAGTATTCACTTTCCTTGAATACAGGCCTCAGATCCTCCTCCGCCATRAACGTGAGGGGGAAGAATACTAAATGGCCACTAATTTCATCTATACAATTCTGATCAGGGTCAAAAGGGCGATCCTCGGATGACCCGTCGGACTTGGAATTCACAGGRCCGATGCCCAGATCAATGGTGTTGTGGCTGATCTTGTCCTTGCGCAAGGAAATGGCTTGACGAAGCACAGCACGAGACCGGATCGAATCATCAGGGATGGACCCAAAGACATCCTTGTATATGGTTGTGTTGGTTCTGGCTTTTGCCATCCACAGGTCCTTATAAGTAGCGTCGCAAACAGGGTCCCGAATTGCATTGACTTCATTGGCACGCAAACCCAGATGCTCGGCCCATAGAGAAACCCGTAAAGAGTGTGCAAAYCGCCCTGCATTCCACACCTTCCCGTTCATACTTGACCTGATGAACTGGTTGTCCTCCAACACCACTGCGAGCTCCGAGTCCCGGGACCCTAGCAGGCTCCTGTCGTTGATGTTGGCAGATCCAATGAGCACTGACCAGTCGTCGACGATCATGACCTTGCTGTGCACGTAAATCTGGCTGGTGGCTAATGGTCCAGATTCGTGAAGCTTTCCATGGGAGCGGAGCCCATAGAAGGAGATGTAATCATCAGCTTGTGCACCGAGCTCACTGGAAAGGCGTTCCAGTAGTGAGTTTTTACCCCTGCAGATTGTCCGGTACTGCCAATGCATGATGGCTCGTACTGAGGCAGCGCCACCGTCATCGACCCCACCTTGGAATCCAGGCAGCAACGGGAGCACCACTATGACCCGGAAGCACCTGTGCTCCTTGTAAGCCCTCATTATGCGACTGTACAACGCTTGAAGCACCCTGTTGGAAATGGTGTCGTCCCCCTCCAAGCCAGAAATGAAAAATTGATTCTCAATGTACACAAAATACTCTGCTTTCTCGATGAGAGAGCAATAAGCCTCGTGAATGCTGCGTTCTTCGGCTTGGCTTGTCCCTGCTGACCACTGACCTACACTGCGTATGACTTGGCATCGACACGAAGTCTGCGGTCCAACTTCTCCTATGGCGTCAAATTCACCCAACTCGTGTTCATCCACATTCCACCACTCCGATCTAGATCCCTGCTTCCGCATACGAGCGTGTCTCTTAGGCCGACCAGTACTCTTCCGCCTTGACTCSTCATCCACCATTGTGTCTCCTACAAACGCTTGCAGAGGAACATCTGACAACAAAGCCCTCTCTTCATCATTGGAAGCAGCCCCGTGTGGGCTTCGCAACGGTGAGAGACCGATGAAAGCGCGTTGAATTCCTTGCACGAGTTCAGTGCTGGCATGACGCGCAACCTGAACAATCTCAGTGCTGGAGATGCTGGGGTGACGAGAAATCGGAACGAGTTCGTTGCTTTCACCCTGAGCAGCTTCCTCTTGGTCATTCTCTTTCGGGAGCAGCAAGGGGATGTCGGAGTAGGAGGACCGTGCTGACGCCAACTGCTCATGTGCAGAYGATTGTCTCTGGAGTTCATTTTCAACCTCAGCCTTCGCTTCAATTTCTTCGTTTCCTGATCCCATTGTCATGTTAGAACAGTAAAACCGACACTAAATTACCAACGACAAAAGATCTCAGATTTGATAAGAAAAATTAAACCTTCTGAAATCCACATATTCGTCCTACTGCTAAAGGAATGTGCCCGCGGGTGTCAGAGCATCCATATCGACTACACTGTTTAATCTACTTTGATCAGGAAGGGTCAAGGAAGATAGCAAGCGCAATAAAGAACGGAAGCAAGCAGCACCTTCCAACACTCCAACTACAAACCATAATATTGTTAAGTGGAGCAGTGTTTTCAGCCAAATTTAGACTGCTTTCGGAACTTTTATATAACATCATAAGGAGAACAAAATTTCCCTATGGTTACCACGATCAAAAGGAGTCTTYCGCATAAAACATGGGGAGATCACCCATGAATTATAGTAAAGATTCTACTTACAATGTCGTCAAAAGTCATGGACTAAGACTCATTCAACTGAAAAACCCTGTACTGACACACTAAGAAGCAACCTAGAAGGAAGAAATCACCTGTCAGATAGTGAGGAATGACCATGTGATGATGAGGCAGAAGCAGCGGAATTGCATTCTCGTTGGGAGCTTTACTRCGCTTTGCATAGTTCCACCTCTGAACAAAATGTCGGGCAACATCGCGACAAGGAGGTCCCCAAAGCGCACAGTGAACATCATGCCACGGCATGCGTGGAACCTTCTGCCGGTCCAACTCATCCTTCATCGTGTCCTCCCAAGAGTTAGGCTCCGATTCCCTTGGATTATAGTAATCTTTCCCAGGCCAAGTGGCGCTGGGGTAGTCGGAAACTCGGTGTTCTGGAGAATCGTAACGGCCAAAACACAAATCCAGTCCTCCAAGAAAACAAACATGGTGATCGACTATCACAAATTTCTCATGGTGCGACCATAAATACACTCCGGAGGAAAAATGGTCAGGAAAGCGAAGAACCTTGATGTTCTCATGAAGCCCAAGCAACTTTTGCTTCGTGTAGTTGCTATTGATCTTCAAAGCCAGTGCCACTTCTTTGTACAACAAAATGAAAATTTGAACTCCCATCTTCGCTTTGGCTTCCAGGAGGTGATCCAGCCGGGAGGCTTCGTTGCTGCTAAACGGGCGTCTCAGGTAAAGATCCGGACAGAGCCACCAGCCTGCAATAAAAATCTCTGACCTAGCGTTCTCAATTGCTGTAGCGATTCCTTCAAACGCAGCTTTTCCATCTACAAACCACTGAGCCTCGCTACCATCAGAGAAACCACGAGGTGGTGCRAAGGAGCCAAACCGATGAGGATGACACCACCCCTCTGGAGGTCTCAAACCTGCATCATTGATGTTTGCAACCCAGTCCTTTGCCCGTCCAGCTCGTTGAGTTCGAATTCTAACAGACCTGGTCCCACACGTAACCATGAAGCTGAACCGCAAAGGATTCCGCTCCTTRTTCAACCTTGCCAGTGCTATCAACCCCTCTGTAGCACCACGGTCCAAGGGTGGCAAAACATCAAAAACAATGATGTCCAGGGGCTTGGCATCAAAAGGATCTCCAAGTATAGCAAGGAACCCTGGTTTCAGAACCGCCCAAACCCGTTGCCAGTTGGGATTACAACAGCAGCACGACTTTAAACAAGCCAAGCATCCAGAATTCTGAGAAAAGTTCGGCAGATGCTGAACCATAACAAAGCCTTCATGAAGCTTTGGACCGTACTCCGGCGCAAACGAGAGCTTCGAAACTTCTAGAAAGCGACAGACTTCCCGAGAGTTTACAATATCTAAATCGTCCAAAAAATGTTTTAAATAATCYTGCATGGCATTCTGAGCCCTGGATGTGATCGTGGGTAAGCGTCCCAAAGCCGGCCGCATGACAGGCAGCGCAGCGCTGGAGGGGATGTCTTTTCTGGAWGTGGAAGGGGCRTCATCTTGCTCCGGCTCCTCCTCTTCCTGCAAGTTGATTACCGCGTGGTCACCAATGCCTAAGTTCTGAAACCACTCTCGAGCCTGCTCTTGCTTCTCATGGAGATCCTCAACGAGCGCCCGGAATTTGATGGCACTGTGAAGGGAAAAAACCTGAGTCGCTTTCTTCACAAGTCGCCACTTGAACTGCCGGTACTCGAAGTCTATTGTGTAGATCAGCTGCAGAGCCGTCCCTTCGGACCTGGAAACGCTAACGACGGTTGCCACAGGAGGCTCTTTGAATATGGGGTCTTCCTCCATAAGCATGCGTGGAGGAGAAGCCCCCCTCGTTGGCGAGGCTTGCATCTGCGAATACTGGAAATCCTGCCCCAGCTCCTCGTCAGTTCCATCGAAGTCCCTATCCTTCGCCAGCTTCTCCTCTGAGTCTCTGCCRGTTGCTCACCTGCAAATTCCATGCTCCTCCAAGTTACAGCGCTTGCACCAAACAACCCTAGAGGGCGATAAAAAATGAACAAACTCAACCTCGTCACAACTGACATTATTCCATCGGAGCTCAGACAGATTTCAAAGAAAAAAAGTTCACGCTTGAAAAAGAGCATTCCCAGCACACATGGCAGGATAGAGTCTCGAATCTGAAGTCAGAGCCCGACCCTCATGAACCCCTATAYGACCAAGGATTCATAATTATAAAACGACCAATTTGGTTGTGAAAAGGATAATTCCATTGAACCAAACTTTACATCCCCAGAATCAGTGAAGAACATTGAACAGGTCAGTTCAAACATGAAAAAATTGGACACAATAAAGGACCTCCCTACATGACCTGATCAAAGACAAATAAAATTGGGAAAACGAAAGCCCCAGTTTGACCTACTCAAAACCGCTAAAAACACCAAAAACGGGGCACCACGGGAAGTAGCGGCTTCACATCATCCGACAAATGAGGGTCGATTTGGACTTCTTGGTCCTATCGCAGAGAATCTTCAAGTTTATTGAAGTCTCCAATTCCATTTCAGAGTACAGACTTCTTCCAGAGAATCTTAGGATTTGCAAAAAGGGATTCTATTAAATTCACATCAAGGTCTCACAAGGTAACTCTGAAGTCTTCAACCTTCACARATTCTATTGTATATAGGGGTTRAGAGGGTCACACAAAGCAGAGAGATTTCTCCATTTCATAGAAGTCAGCAATCCTTGTACCTCGAAGATAAGAACTCACGTTACTCGATGTACTAAGAACTTCAAGTTGCGGCCTCCGTTGATAAATATGAGCAGCGTCACAACGAGTACGCATAGAGATGTTGTGATGTAGCCAACCTCCTCAAGCAACATCTAAGTGGCATGAGATGACCATCGCCTCTGGGTCCGAGGCCCACTCTTGAATTGATCCAAACCGTCATCAACTCGCACAATAACGGCAGCATCCACTTCCGATTCCCAACAGAATTGAACTCAAGTTTCACTGCCATAAATTGTTCCGCCTGGAGATCGGGTCTACTGAATCCAAGGGCCCCACTGAGATGCAAATAAAAGCAGCACCTACRGCACCTCCAGGTTTGCTGTTGCGATCATGATGACTTGACAAAGTCTTATGTAATAACTTGAAATTGTCTCTGTAAAATACAAATCCCAACACGAATTATACTCTGCCAACACATCTCAGTGTCCCTACTGAAACACTCAATTTCTCAAAATTCAACAAAAAAAGCAGGTCATGGACATTCGCACTCAGCAGAAAATGCACAAGGACTCAAAAAGGACTCTGTTTTGGTATCAGTAGCACAGTAAAATACTCTGTAAAACGCAAATCCAACACAAACTTTACCCTCCCAAGTAACCAACCCCCAATTCCAGCCGCTTGAAACACTCAAAATCTCAACATTCAACATAGGAAGGCAGTTCATGGGCACTCGCACACAGCATAAACGACGACCAAGCAGAAACCCTAAAGGAGGTCATTTCACGCAACTTGAGCGCAATAAAATTGAAAAAAGCACCTTACGAATTCCGCCTCCGACGATTCTCTTCCTCAAATTCCGCTAAATTCCTCGAATTCGAAGCTCACAACCAAATTGAACTAGGTTTTCAATCTTGCCAACGAAATTGTCGACTTGAGACAAAATTACGAAGCTACACTACTGATTGCACCACACGTCAGTGACAATTCTGCTCAGCGATCAATCGATCTCAGCAAACGAAGCTCCAAAAGTAAGAAGCATATAGGTCTCGACGCTTGGACTGCACAAGAGCGGGKTWARGGRWTKKT